>LRSR01008897.1:0-12703 GCA_001579985.1 Hypsibius dujardini | reverse complement strand
GGCAAACAGGCAAACAGGCAAACAGACAGACAGACAGGCCGACAGGCTCTCAGGCATGCGCAGCCTGAGAGAAACGGAAAACAAAGAGTCCAAAAATAAAAATAAAAGAAGGTTGGAAATACAAAAAAAATAAGCGGAGCTCAGGAACTCTTACTTCTCCCATAGAAGGATCATCCGCTTTATAGGCCTCCATTTTCTGGTGCACCAACTGGGCCAGCTCGATGTTACGTTCAAAATCACTGCGGAATCGAATGGCGGGGTACTCGCCAAGGGTCGCGCACAGGGTTGCAATCTGCGTAGCCAGGCGCTCCATGACGTTGTTCCTTCCGGTCAATTTGGTTGGATTATAGAAGTACTGGAATGTCTCAGGGCAATCAAGAGAAAAAATCTGAAATACAGAGAATAAACAGGCTCAAGTTAAACGCCTCTTCACGCCTCTCTGATGCTGCAACATTTCTGACTACCTTTGCCTGACTGTTTAAATATCTATCTCTTCGTCTATCTGTCTGTTGGTTTGACTGGCTGTCTGGCTGTCTGTCTGTCTGTCTGTCTGTCTGTCTGTCTGTCTGTCTGTCTACCTGCTTGAATATTTGACTGGCTGTTTAGACCATCTCTGTCTAAACACAACAGCTCACCTGAGATTCGTAAGGAAGGAACGCAATGTTGACCTCCTTCAACGTCTTAATGAATTTGGAAGAAATGGATTTGCAGAGATTATTGAAGGCCTCATCGGGGCAAGCTTCAGTGAAGAAAATATGCGCAGCCTTATATTGGTGGTTCAGCGGATTTTCGAAATCCTTCGCCAGCAGATCCAGCGACTTGTCTGTCGGTGTGATCAGGTAGATGGCCTCCATATTGGTTAACGGCTCCCGTCGCTTGTTTAAGTCTTCCACAACTACAAGAGAGGAGGGAAACCTGATATTACAACAGACAGACAAACAGACAGGCAAGTAGACATACAGACAGACCGAAAGACAGACAGACATACAGACAGACAGACAGGTGGACAGACATACAGACAGATAGGTAGACAGGTAGACAGGTAGACAGACAGACAGACAGGTAGACAGACAGACAGACAGGTAGACAGATAGACAGACAATCTACAAAAAGTTCCATTATTAACTGTCGAGAAAAATTTGTCATTTTGCATTTAATTTCAATTACAGTGGGCAAGTGATCAAAATCCGATTTTGAAATTGAAATTCCCGCTAATTTAAAACCGCTCGAAATTGCTTATAATCTTAATTTTATCTGAATTGTATTTAAAACGGAGGTGGTTGATTATAATTTTAAATTCAGTAAAACCAAGCCGTACAATGAAAAAAAAATAGACCTATAAAAGGATCTTTCAATCAAACAAAGACATGCACAGTATCAAGCACCAATCAATCGATCGGCTTGGTTGCATTACAACACATCAATCAATCAATCGATCGGTCTGGTTGCATTACAACACATCAATCAATCAATCTATTGGCTTGGTTGCATTACAACACATCAATCAATCAATCGATCGGTTTGGTTGCGTTACAACTCATCAATCAATCAATCGATCGGCTTGGTTGCCCATACAATTTCACAGCTGACTGTCTTCACTTTCCCTGTACGCCACAGCACATCGACAGACCCATAACAGGGAAATTAACCGTAACCGCCACATTTATCAACGCAATCAAACCATTTTCGCCACTTCTCTGGACATCTCCCCCGTGGCCACCCGTTACAAAAATTAAGCATATTATTTTTGCTCCCTTTTCTCACTCACTTGTAATGCCTTCGTTCATAATGTCGTGCATCTTGACGCAGGAGCTGATGGTCCGCATCGCCAGCTGATCCACCACCAGCACCTTCCATTTGCCCTTCTCCTTCACCGAATGCAGCACATCCGACAGAATCTCTGAAAGCATAATTCTCATGTAAAAACGTCGGAAAAATCCGATTTAACTAAAAGACGCAGCTTGCCCACGAAAATTTGCCAAAATAATCGCTCCTTTGGCCATTTTTAAGGCAAACTCCCACTCACTCTGTCCCACAATCAATTTGAGCGACATTCTGCGGTGGTGAGGTTGATGGAATCAAAACCGTTAAAGCAGTGAATGATGAGGCTGATTAAATAGCGATGAGATGATGAGAAGGTGAGGCAGTTACTAAGGTATAAAATGAGGGAAGATGTTTTGGGGCGCTATCAGCAAAAAGGAATCGCGTCTTCCCGTCTCGCTCTCGCTCTTCCGCTCCCTTTTTTCCGAGCGCCACAACGCGGGTGCGGTCGTGTGGTGTGGTGGCGAAATGACAAATATCGATTATCGAGCTGCTGTGGAACTCTCCGGGAGTGAGAGGCCGAGCCGCGCTGGAAGGGCGGCAGGGGTAGGAGGAATTCAAAAATCGAGGGAGATAGAAAAACGGGAGTGACGAACGACAACAATTGATGCGTCAGATTTGCTGCGCCGTGTGGACCAATTTCACGACTGGCAATCGTGGTAAGTCAGCTGTCGCACTTGGTAGAAAAAGGGGAGTGACGAACGACAACAATTGATGCGTCAGATTTGGTGCGCCGTGTGGACCAATTTCACGACTGGCAATCGTGGTAAGTCAGTTGTTGCACTTGGTTTTGGACTTCACCACAAGTACAGGCAGGCGAAGTACTTCAACAACCTCAAGCTGTCAATTACGCAATCATCATAAGCGCCATTTCAATCCGTTTTTGCAGAAAAACAAAAGCAATTCAATGTGAAAAATCAAACTAATCGGAGCGCATCTTCTTTTCTTTCTCGTCTGTTTGGGAATGGGAAAGTGGAGATTTCTTAGTTTGGTGAACCGTGTAGGGCAATTCAAATGCTAACGCCGTATGGTAAGCCGTCTGTTGCACTCGGATTTAGACTTTCGTAAATTCTCTTCCGTGAGCGCGAGTGATGCAAATTGCAAAGTGTATTGAATCGGGAATTGTCACTTAAAGTTAGGGAATAAACCCCACGTGAATAACGGCTCCATTGAGCACCATTTTGATCGCGTCTTTGTGAGAAATGCTACACAAGGGATGTGCTAGAGACTTCACTTCACGTCGTCTCTTTTGATTGCTTGACTTCGATAGAATCATCAGTTTCCCTATTGTATTAGCCTTCATTTAATTGGCTGAATATGGAGTTTTGCACAACCGAACCGGAATACCGCACTGAACGATGATCAGACCGAAACTGCACACCAGAAATATCATCACCAAATTTATTATTCTCCACAATTTTCCGCCCAATGAATTCAGTGATGCCGCTAAACCATCGCACTGTTGTATTTTTTCGCGCATCAACCGTGCGCAGTGCGAACACATTTTCTCACGGTCAGACCACTCTCTCTCTCTCTCTCTCTCTCTCTCTCTCGCATGTTTTCTTCTCGCCCTCACCGGCAGAGTCAGAGAGTCCGCGTGGTCACACATTGCCTGCCATCAACCCCCTCATCCACAGGAAAGAATAAAAAAAACACGTGAGCAGCGCCTAGATCTACTAAAATTAAAGCATAAACATGAGATAAATAGTAAAGAAAAAGCCAAACACCTCAACACACAGGACGAGGAAACAGAAAAAGGATGAAGAAGCAGAGGACCACAAAGCAGAGATGGATGAGGACGAAAAATTAATACGAAATGAGGAAACAGAATATAACTCAGGAGTCGAGGTCAACACTTTTGAGCCAATCAAACTGGCCATTGTCTCTCTCCCTATTGAGAGAGAAACAACCCAGTCGGCGGCATCTTCTTCTCCAATGACACAACATACCGTGTCATATATGATCTCTTTCTCTCTCCGTCATTCAATGCCCCGACACGTACAAAAGACGAACCCGAAATAGAAAACAAAACTTGATTTTCACACAAGCATCGTGTTCGATTCACACGGAAGTAGATCAGCAGCGAGTGAGGAGTGACCAAGGCGCTAAACCAATCGCCGGTCGCGGTCCTGGCGGAGCCTCCACATCATGAGTTCCATACAGGCGGCGGCGTCCTCGCGGCTGTCGTGCCCGCCCACGTCTTCCTGGATGATCTTTTGCAGGATTTCCCGCATTAGATTCCGCAGAGCTGCAATGAGAGGTTAGCAAAGGCAGGCACATACACACACACACACACACACACACACACATCAAATCCAAGACCCAAAGCAACATACCGGAACAGTAGTTCGATCAATCGGTTCTTGTCTGACTGTTGCTGTTTGTCTGTCCGTGATGTAAAGATGTCTGAACGCCGGCTGACTGTCTGTCTGAACAGTAAGGGCTGACTGTCTGTCTGAACAGCAAGGGTTGACTGTCTGTCTAAACAGCAAGGGCTGACTGTCTGTCTGAACAGCAAGGGCTGACTGTCTGTCTAAACAGCAAGGGCTGAATGCCTGTCTGAACAGCAAGGTCTGAATGTGTGGTTCGTGTGACTGTCTGAACGCTGGTGGTATAGGTATCTGCAAAGTGCCTACACGCAAGCATCTGACTTCCTGCAGACGTCAAACTAACGACCGAATCGGCGGATCTTGTCTGACAAGTCTAAATGACATATTCAGTGGATGTTTGTCTGAATACTTAACAGTGTCTACCCGTTCATCAGTTTGTCTGCCTGCCAGTCTATATGACTGTAGTTTGGCTTGCCGATTCAAGTCAGTCAGTCAGCCTATCTGTCTGCATATCAATCTGCCTGCCTGCCTGTCTGCCCGACCGTTCGTCTGTCTTTCGTCTCTCCCTAAGTCCATCTGTGACATGCAAATCCACGAGTGGTTGTCCCACCCCACCTCTCAGGTCAGAAATGTCGTACCTCGTTTGAAGGGACGCCCGCGCCGATGCGGAAACACCAACGACGTGTCTACGATATTTCGATGGATAAACTTCATCGACAGCAAGTCCGACTCGAGCGAGTGCCCAATCAAGATAGTCTCCTCGTTGATAAGCCCACCACCCAGCAGGTCCTTATGCACTTCCTCAATGGTTTTGATAGTGGTCAGAGGACTGTTCGTGCCGAGTTTTCCAGTAAACTGCTCCATCTTGAGGCCGCTGAAGCGGGTGTTGCAGTCGATGATGCGCTGTTTCGGCCGGACTAGTGTCTCGTAAACGCATTTTAGCTGTCGGTCCACGATGGTCAGCCGCGCCAACTCCATCCCACCCACCGTGTATATCATCTCACAGTCGATTGCGTAGACGCCATGGCGGTGCTCCGGCTTTGCCTTGACACCCTGGCTGGCGACGAACCCCGAAAGGGATGGAATAGTGTCGGCGACGTGGTAGGCAGCCACCTGGCAGCCGGGCGAGGCGCTGTCCTCAGCGCAGCAGTTTCGCTTCGCGGCGATCCCCTCACCGGAGACGCGTCGCGAAAAGGCCTTGCCCCAGTGGTAGACACAGCCGCCCTCACCGTTCACGTAGTTGCCCTCGAAATCCACGGTGAATTCCTTTTTGCAGCGACAGCAGTTGCGCCGGGTTTGTGTGATGCGCTCCGGGGTGATTTTCCCCGACATGGCAATGTACTGCTGGATGCCGTCGCGACGGTTCTCCGCGTCTGCGGGAAGAAAAGAAAGATCTAAGACAACTGCAATTACGTAGACCAGAGGCCAGACAAGCAGATGGGGAGACAATCAGACAAGCAGACACACGATCAGAAAAGCAGACAGACACACGATCAGACAGACAATCAGACAGACACATACAAATTCATAGACGCTTAAGGTATGGAACAGACAACTGCTAGATAAGAGTAGGCAGACAGGTAGGTAGGTACCTATCTTTTTGCCTTGAATCAGCGGATAGCCTTCCACGACCAAGACGTCCTCAGTCAGCAAATACTTCCGCATTGCCGCATGAAAATCCTGATCCGACCAAAACTTGGGATCCGAACCACCAAAAGCCCGTTGGGAGGTGGTAGGGGCTACAGAGTAGTTCTGCTTCTGGGCGGAAGTCGCAGCGGTCGAGCTGTTGGGGGCCGGTTGGCCGTTTTTCGGCGGTGCTACGATGAGTTCTTTGGCCGAGCTCTTTTCGGTCTTAACTGTAGCTGCTGTCGAGGCAGCGCCGCTGGCTTCCGATACTTGTTGCTTCAAGTGTGCAATGGCCTGAATGGACTTATTCCTACAAAACAAACCCAAAAATTAAGACAAATACCAGGATTTCACACCGAACTGATACCTGTCAAGTCAGCAGTCTGCCTGTCCCGTGAATTCAAAAGGCTTACTAAGTGACTACCTGCCTGTCTACGTACGTGCATCTGCCTGTTTGCGTACGTGCATCTGCCTGTCTGCGTACGTGCATCTGCCTGTCTGCCTACCTGCATGTCTGTTGGTCAGCCTGCCTGCATGTCTGTCTGTCTGTTTGTCTATCTCACTAAGCCCCATGTCAATTTACAGTCAATGAGACCGGGGCAAGGCAGCTAGACATGTCGGTCTGACTATCAACTTGCCTTGTCTGATTATTTCTTTGCCTGACTGTCCACAATGGGTGTGTCTTTGCTCTGTCTGTCAATATATCCTCCAGTCTGTCTGCCCAACTATTAACGTGTCTGATTGCACACCACTATGTGACTGGACCGGTTGCAGGTGTGTCCTCTCTCTCACCCACCGATAAGTCACCATGTGGAAGGACACCTTGGCAATGTCCGCCTCCATCTGCAGCGCCTTCTCGTTCACCTCCTGCGGGTTCTTATACATCTGCGACATAATCTGCACAAACTTCTCCACCACCTGCTGCCGGAACGCCAGGCCCAGATTCGTGTGCCCCGGGATGATGGAGACCCGGGGCATGACCAGCCTACCCGTCGCCGCGGCAGGCGCAGTCTGATGAGCGACCCGCTTGTTTCCCTTATCGACAGTCTCAGCGGCACCGCCGGAACTGCTGCTGCCGCTGGCCGTCGTTGAGCGTTTCTCCTGCTCCTCCAGCGCCTTCTGCCGCAGTGCCAGCTGCTGCTGCGCCGTGGGTGCCAATTTGCGCTTGAGCGGCGGCTGGGTCGTGGACCGAGGCAGCGCTGCGGCGGGTTTGGCAGTCGGCTCCAGTGCGGCGGCCAGCGTCTGGAGGAGCTTTTCCGGATTCTTCGGGAAGCCTTTTGGGGCAGTCGGCTTTGTGGGCCTGATGTGGGAAGAAGAGGTTGATTAGACATCGTCGAGTGAGGAAAACATTTACCCTCAGTCAAGGATATCCGTAACTGGCGTTGAAAATAGCAGCCTTAGCAACTTAATTATCTCAAAAAAATTTATTTAAATTTAATTACTGAAATTTATTTAAATATTTAAATTTAATTACTGAAACTAAGAGATTAATCTCAATTTCTAAATTTATGTCCAACCATTCTCAAATTTTGTTGCTAAAACATAATGACTTATGAACATCAACCTATAATATTTTTTTAGATGTGGATAGCATTTGAAATTCAAAATAAACTGAAGTGAAGATATTGCGAGAACTACTAAGTTTCCTTCAAACCAACGACGTCTTTCTGTGAATAAAGTGTGTCGAGTTATTGAATCAGCCGAACAACCAACAAACAAGTTGCGTACATGTCAATGGGAAGATCCACCCGGACGTCTTCCTCGCTATCCTCATCATCGTCCCCAAACAGCTCCTTCAAGTCCACCCCGTTATCCGTCGACTCCCGCTTCACTGTCTTGACCGGCGGTGCGACTTCCATCGCGTCGTCATCATCATCCTCAGCAGAGCGGCTAAACTTGGCTTTCTTCTTCACCGGCTTGGGATTGTCTGTCACCGCGGCGCCTCCGATCGACCTCTTCCGCGGCGCTCCTCCCGCTGCAGCCATCGGCCCGACCTGTCTCGTGGAACTCGCACCGGGTGAGAGGGCTCTTTTCACACCACCACCACCACCACCGGAAGACGAAGAGCCGTACGCGGGGATCTTACCGACACCACCAGCGCCACCTGTCGGCGGCTTCCTCCCCAACGCAACCAAGGGATCATTACTGGTCAGGCGGTTCCGAAGCGCTGCCGCTGAGGTTAAATTAGCAGGCTGAATGGGTGGGCTGCTTATAGAAGTGTCAATGGATTCGTCTTTCACGCCAGGGGCTGCAAGGGGAGGAGAAGGGGCTGGAGGTGCGGCGGAGCCGGTGTCGACCTTCCAGTTGAGGATGGGATGGTACTGCATGTCGTCAATCTTCTCATCCATCGCAGTGTAGTAAAAGTTGCTACTGCTGTCGTCCGTGGTTGTGGAGTAGGAGGGGGTGTCGCTGTAGCTGGGCTTCTCGTTTAGTACTGGCAAAAGAAGGGGAAAGACGGGTACAATTCGTTATTTCGGTTGATTGGTGGATTGACTGAAAATGCAAAACGGAAATCGAAATTCCGCCAGTTCCAAAGTAATTCACCGGGAAAACGCTGACGATATTATGCCAAGTCAAAATAATATTCTCAATGAATTTTACTGTGCGAATGCACAGGTCTAACATCAATCTATACTTCCGCAATCCGGACAAAAAATGTGACGAGACGAGACCATGTCGATTGATTGATTGATTGATCGCTTGCGTGGCAAGCAAAATCCAAGCCAAAAACACGATTTTAATTTTCCACTCGGAGAATACTTATAATTTTGTGCCAAATGACAACATGAACTGACGTTTCCCACGGAATCGTGCAACAATAATCACATCCTCCTGACGGCAGTGTTCATATTTCATTTTGGGATAAGAGCAGCGATCGATCAATTGATTGATTGAATGATTGATTGATTGATCGCAATTATGCAAAGAACAGCTGGAAGCAATCTACGCTAGTCTAGAACATTAATTTAAAAAAACAACAATGCAATTTGGCAATGCAGTTGCCAAAAAAATCGGTGCGCGTGACGAACTGATGACTAAATTAAAATGCTAATAATATCAAAATACAAACTACAACTTCGGCCATATTATTACAGAATTTACCGTGCAAGTGGCCGAACTTGGCTGGTACACGTCAAAACCTCCACTTCACACGGAGGAAGTCTCTCGAAATGGCCTTCAAAAGCATTTTCAACTCCTCACCCACAGCAAGCATACCTGGAACAGTCGAAGTGAACAAGCCGAGCCGCGGAATCGGCGCGATGGAGACGTCTCCATTGGATGAAGACATCGTAGACTCCACGGCCGGCGCACTTCCTCCCGCGCCGACCGCCGGCTCATCCCGCGCGCCCAAACTGTCGGCCAGACCGCGGGACGGCGATTTCCGCCCCGACGGGAGCTCCAGCTCCGGCACCAGCGTGGCAAACTCATTATTGCCTGACCTTTGGCTGAAGACGTCCCGTTCGACCGCCTGATGATTATACCTAAACAAACAGTCAACAAGGAAGTGTCATGACTCGAACTTCCCACGCGTGAGAGGGATGGACTTGCTTGCAGTGTGGACGGCCGCAGTTGGCGCCAGCTGGCGCGGGAGGTACAGTCGCCACGGTGGATGATGAGTTCCCCAGCGAGGACGCTCTCCCGGGAGAGCGTAAAAACGGGCATGTCTGCTTCAAGAGGACGCCCGTGCCGCCAAACATTTTGACTGCAAATTGGATGACCTAAATATTCCTTGCTGGGTACGGAGACGGCGCTCTGCAAGAACACGCAGAAAAACGGGGCATTGGCAATGGCGACCCTGACGAGCTCCCGTTTCAGAGGCTTCTCCTTGCCACGGCTACATACCATTGATTTTGTGCTGATGCCGGATGCTAGACTACCGTTGGATTCCTAAAAGAATGGGGAGTCAAAATGCCAATGGTGAGAGATTGGTCAGAGGCAAACTGGAATGGGAAAAATTGAGAAATAAAAAAGGTTGTGGACAAAGTGGCTTTTGCTTGGGCGAAATATAAAGTTAAAAACAATTTCTGCTGCTAACAGTGCACCAGCTGTGCGCACAAGCGCAAAATGTGATGAGTGGCAAACGAAACGGCACGCCCACAAAATGGGATGGGGAATTTTTGATTGGCTAGCAGTCATTGAAAAGGGCCAATGAAAATACAGCGTTAATAAACCGGATGGTTTTGTAATTTACCGGCAAGCACGATAACGAACAGTGTCAGATAGTGTTATTTAACCGATTAATCTGGACATCAAAAGGAGTGCGGCTCGAAGGTTCGCCGTTCCGACAGAGGGCAATTTGAAGCGATTACTTAACGATAAAACGATTAGATTGGTCTCGGAAAATTCGACATGACTACAAAAACACAAAGAAAAGAAAAAGAAAATTAAAATTATTCCATAGAGGAAATAAAACATTCTGCTTAGAACCCAGGCAGACTCTTCTTTCCCTGTTTTCTCAGACTGGGATCGTGGGCAAGTATCAGAACTCGGGAACGCTACTACGGACACTTGGTCGAGAAGGGATCGGGTTCTCGCAGTACCTTGCAGGGGCATTTAAGCCGGGGATTGTACGGCGTTTTCGTGACAGGAACCGGTACCACAGGGTTTCTCAGACCGGCTTTCCTCGCGGCGTCCTCGCGGACGGCATAGTTACGCTTGCGATCGGATTGGAAGGTGCTGATGTTGGACTTCATATCGGCCAAGCGTGGATTGGGAGGGCAGGGCTTCATGTTAATCTTTGCGAGGGGTTTGTTACGGGCGTAGGCTTGTCGATAGCGGAAACGGGCAACGAACCGAATGTCCCTGTTAACTTCTCTTTCTAACTCGACATGCTGCAACGGCCAGTAAATATGATTTTGACGGTATTGACATGTTTGCCTATGGCTGTGTTTGTGTCTGTGTCAGTGTCTGTGTCAGTGTCTGTGTCTGTGTCTGTGTCAGTGTCTGTGTCAGTGTCTGTGTCTGTGTCTGTGTCTGTGTCTGTGTCTGTGTCTGTGTCTGTGTCTGTGTCCCGTGTTTGTGCCTGTGCCTGTGCCTGTGCCTGTGACTGCGGATGTGTCTGCGTCTGTGTCTGTGTTTGTGTCTGTGGAATCCGAGGTCCATGTTCAAGCATCAACGAGACACGACACTCTGAACGGCGACACGGCAAACCTTATGAACCCTCGAAAGTGCAGTCTCGTGATCCTTCTTTGCCCGTTCTCTCATCAACCATATCCTCCCGTACATATTGGGAAGCAGCATGTTGACTTGACCCGCTTTCCATCTACATAGAATTCACTTAATGTCCAACACCCAGAAAAAGTGCATTTACGCGCCATGCGAGATCTTCCCACGTACTCAGAGGGAATGAGAGGGTCCGGAGGATCGGGGTACTTGTCCTTCTTTGTTAGTATCCCCTTGAAACCGGTCGCCTCATCTACATCCCGACAATTGCAGTAAGCACCGCAGTGTAGCTCAAGTTGTCTGTTTTGCTTATAGAACGCTTGATACTGCGCGGCGGTGTGGAGCCCCTCGTCTAGGGCACGCCCACCCAAGCGGACAAAATCAACCTCTGCTTTCGTGTGATGGGGTGAGGAACGAAAGGTTTTGTGGTCCAAACCTGAAGGTTATGAGAACGGTAAAATTATTCGAAAATGTTAAAAAAATTTATCAGACAGACAGACAGACAGAAAGACAAACAAACAGACAGACAGACCGACAGCCAGACAGACAGACAGGCAGACAGAAAGACAGGCTGACAGACAGGCAGACAAACAGATGTATAGAGGAACGGATAGACAGACGGACAAGCAATGTACACAAGGCTTTTTCACACACTCGATGTCCCTATTTGCAAGTTGACAGGTAGATTGGTAAGCAGCCAGGCAAGCAGGCAAATAGATTGACCAACAGACATTCCAACACCCATACAGACTCAACCAGACCTCGAAACAGCCGATCGGACACGTTATTGGGTAAGCAGACACTAGTGGCTTACAGTCAGGCACGTGCCACTCCTTTTTGCAAGCTCGTCTTCGCTCAGGCACGTACAGCACGTCGGATACCAGTGGGGGAAGGATCACCTTTACCTTGCCTATTTCACTCTGAGAAAAGTCTGTACTTGCCTTACTAATTCAATTCCATTTCTTTGCTCACGGTAATATCACCATTTTTGAGTGATTCATCTTTTGAAGTACATTTCAACGTCTGTCCTGTTTATTTTTAGAAATACCGTACCTTGACTAGAAGGGTGTTCCTTAAAAATGACGGTCGGACTGTTCCAAGGCGTTGAGCATGTTCACCAGAGGCTTTGAACGGAAGGACAATTTCGTCTAAGCCTTGGCTGATAGCAGTCAACGCCGCCATCGTGAGTGTGTGTGCCGCTTTGTCGCTGTCGCAGGAAGTTGACCTTTATTGAAGGTCAACGTCACGTCAAATTGTCACTTGAATTCAAAAATGTCGAATGAAAATTAAAGTTTGACCTATTTCTCGCTCGATCTGCGACCTTTAGTTCTGGCGGCCTCGTTCAGCCCTCGTGAACAACGCGGAGTAGTTAACAAACAAAATTGGTATCTTAGTTACTCACATGCTGCATACAGTATGAGGTAAGGGCACTGGAATGGGCCACTTGACTTTCCCGTACCCTGGAATGGACCACCGGGCGCCAGGGGGCGCTCTGTCGCAAATTAATCAAAAACAGATAAGTCACTGCGTAGTCAACGACCTCTACAGTGGACTTCTTCCAATCGTCTAATGGAGCTTTTTATTTCTTTTTTTTAAACATGTTCCCACAATTGTTTTTCATATCTGATACGCGTTCCACCGTATTATCGATTATTCTCTGTCGCTTAGAACCTTAGCGATAGCCAAAACTTGTGTGGAAGGTATGATTCCAGGGTGGCCCATTCCAGGGTACGGGAAAAGCAAGTGGCCCATTCCAGTGCCCT
>LRSR01008895.1:10000-12976 GCA_001579985.1 Hypsibius dujardini | reverse complement strand
ATACGTACGGAATGCAGAAATTTAGTGCACAGTTATTCGGACCTCTAGGTGACTGAACGAAGCGAACGGACCGACGTTTCGAAAATCTATCACTCTGAAGTTCCAGTAAAAGGCAGACAGCCAAGCGGTCAAAATCCCAAATCATCTTCCTATTCGGAATTACGACGAGTTGACCGTGCCGAGGATCTTCGCGAAACTTCTTCGCTCATTGACCACCGTACTGATATCCGTGAAAACTTTGAAGGACCAATCAAAGCCAGTCAGCCTACTTCGAGTACCAATCGGATTGATAACACCGAACGAGTGGAGGAATTTCGTAGTTCCCAGACTTTCCAGTCCGGGCAGAGTGGTCCTGTACAGCCGGCGCGGGGAACTGATGCTGATACTGAAAGGTCCACCAAGCGAACTGACGCCACTAGCATGGTGACAACCTCCGAGATCACGGTGAATGGGGTGAAGAGTCCATCTCCACCGCCACTCGGACAGACGGAGCAGAGAGTCAAAGGAAACAAGGAACGAGTGACGATCGATGACCGTTATCGGGTGGTAGGACGAAGTGATGAACAGCAGCAGCCGCGGCCGCAAACTTTCTATAGTGGTACGGATCAACAGACGACGGGTCAAAGTAACGTCAAGGTGAGTTGATCTTTGGGGTTGTGGTGGCAAAAATATATACTCCGAATGCATAGCAAACTTTGGCGGTATTTACAAGTGGAGCATATTTATACTTGAGCCTTCCTTTGGCACCAAGGTTCATTGAGGCAGCAACGATCTAATTCTCGTATGTATACTTCCATGTCTGTCTGTCTGTCTGTCTGTCTGTCTGTCTGTCTGTCTGTCTGTCTGTCTGTCTGTCTGTCTGTCTGTCTGTCTGTCTGTCTGTCTGTTTGTGTGTCTGTGTGTTTGTGTGTCTGTGTGTCTGTTTGTCTGTGTGTGTGTCTGTCTTCGTTTCCGTTTTTCTGTTTGTCTGTCTGTCTGCAGGTCTATTTGTCTGTCTATAAGCTTTTCGTTTGCCTGTTGCCAGCCTAGTCTTTTGCCTATCACATTTTTGTCGACATAAAGAGTAAGAAGCAAATCCCTAACTTGGTCCACTATGTAAATGCCTGACTGTGAGTCGGATGCTGTAATCGTTAAGCCTGTGCACACTGCGAAAAGGTAATCATGATCACACAGCGCGTCAGACCAACATAAAGAACACCTCCGTTGTTTACCCATCCACCAAGCTAAGTCGTCATTGTAAGGGTCTTAAAACTGTTGACTTAGGCAGGAATTTATTAACCATTTTTACACCCGACGTCTCGCTTTTTTTCTGCCCCACACAGACCGAGGAAGCCTATCGACGCCAAACAGATTCCGTCCGCGATTCAAATTACAACCAGCACGTGGTACGCCTTACACTCTGCCGGGGTCCAGCTGTGTGAAGTGGACGGAAGGTCTTGGAAACGCGTTTTTTGTCTGATCTGATCAACATATCCTCTTGACTTACAGGTGACGGAGAAAGAGAAGCAGCATCGATCTCATTCTCGGCTTACTGAGGCCAGTTCCACCGGGGTACGCATCGTGCATAAGCTTTTTATGTGTAGTAGTTTTAGCGTGTGCCCTTGTTTGAAGAGCCCATAGTGGGGGACAAGAGTAAGGACTAGAAGTGTGCAGCAGCGAATAAACATCTCGGTGTGTGAACATCTCATTGATAATTTATCTTTCTGCTCGTTGTTTCTTTGACAGGAGCGTATTGTACCGATTGGAGGATCCGGTGTGGTACCGGAAAGCCTGATTCCACCCTTCTCCCGGCAGAGCTCACGTCTCTCCAGCGTGGACTTGTCTGAAATTAAGGTGCGAACCCAAAATATCGGTCCAGTATCCGTATAAGCACACTGTTTTATGCTGCTGCACACTTGTTTTATGCTATAAGCACACTGTATTATACTGTAAGCACACTGTATATGCTGCTGCACACTTGTTTTATACTGTAAGGACACTGTTTTATGCTATAAGCACACTGTTTTATGCTGCTGCACTACTTGTGAGGGAAGCGTCCCGAAATGTCACTTACCTTACCACCTGGAAGGGTGCATTCTGGAATGGCAACTTCTGGTCCGTTTTTTAATTATCTGATGATCTTACAAAGAATTCAAAATAATCGCAGCGGAACGTTGACAAAACATGAAACAATAACATCAGCATTCGTCATCAGCTCGTTTCATTCCGAATCGACTCGCTTCTAATTCGGCTTTATATTAATCGCTTTTTCTCAGTCGTTTTCTTACCCATATCTGTATACAGTTACCTTGCCCGGGCAGACTCGTACAGTATTTCGCCTTTTCATTCGGTTGTGCATTTCCTGTTCAATTATTCCCGTTGTCTGCATTGACCGGTCCTGAATTTGATTACAGGCGGCAGACCATCTGGACAACCAAGTGTTGAAGGACCGTGGGAACCTGGCGCAAAACGGATCGATGGGCCAGCGACGGCCACCAACCCGAAATCCCGTGAAATATCACTTCGGTGACGGTAAGCCATTTATTTCACTGTGTCGTACAAACATGACCAAAATTGGCTCAAACTCCGACCACCAACCCGAAATCCCGTGAAATATCACTTCGGTGACGGTAAGCCATCCATTTCACTGTGTCGTACAAACATGACCAAAATTGGCTCAAACTCCGACCACCCCATTTTGCTGGGCGCCGGTAAAAAGTTGGCTTTAATCCGGTCAGCCTGAAGTTTTTGTCACGCGTGTACAAGTGAATTCGGTATTGCGTAGTCGATTGTTTATCAAATATAATCGCGACGGAAACCGCCGCATCGATCGTTTCTACTGTCCATTCCTTGAAATCACAATTTTCCCCGCATCGTCACTTGTACTGCCTGAGACGAACAAACTAACCGCAAACTGATTTATTTTTTAGAAAACGGTCCGGATGATGTTTTAAGCAATTCCGACACCACATTGCCGACTCATTTTGGCGGTGCCCC
>LRSR01008895.1:0-5000 GCA_001579985.1 Hypsibius dujardini | reverse complement strand
GATGACAGCCTTAACTCGCCAGATGGTTCGTCCAGCGAATACGAAGACAGTCTCAACGCGTCATCGCCGCCAACAATCCGCATCCGAACTCCGTCGGAATGGCTCCCGTACGGAACCCTGCCGTTCGCGAGGCTTCAACCGAGAACTCGCTCACCGTCAAATTTTCCTGGCTTCCACAATAGAATAGTAGATATCGGGACATACGCATCCAGGCTCAACCGTAATCCCGCCCGGTACAGTCAGCTGACGGTCAAGAGCGACAGCGAATCTGAGATGAATGACGATCATTTGTCAGAACTCTCGAGTAACTATGAAGAGGAGGACTTTTCACTGGATCAGTCGAACCTCCGCTTTCTCACACCGAGTCCGAGCATTTGGGATGAAAAGCGGCTGGAGTTGTCCTCGAGAAATCATTCATACCCTGAAGTGAACAGCTTCAATGGAGTGGTCGATTTCGGGACATACACCTTCCGGACGCACCACAATCCAAGCCGCTACAACGGATTAAAACCCAAGGGCAAGAGCGACGCGGGGAGCGAAGAGGACGAGATAATTGTCCACACCCGTACAACCCTGTCCAGAGTCGGTGACTCCACACCGTCGCGGACTCCGACGTTCAACGACTACTTCACCGGTAGCAATCAACGACCGATGTCGTGGCAGGAAGTTCAGCAACGAGCGGAAAAGCGACGTCACGAACGCGTGAAAGACGAAGAACGGCGGAAGGCCGAACGAGCGGTGTTTTCGCCGATGTACGATGGAAGAAGTGAAACGCCCACCCATGCCTTACTTCTTGGCTCCCCAGCTCTCACTGAACTGTCAGACTGGCTGCAGCACAGACCGATGATTTCCACTCGGTATCTACAGCCCCGGCCACCGGTTCCATTGCAGCTGAACCACAAACCGTTAGTCCCACAGCACCGCGCACCGCGCACCGCACACTCCGCACTGCACCGAGAATGTCACGTTTTTTTTATTTTGCTTTGAGCTTCCCAATATTATATAGAACTTTACTGATGGTCCACTTTTTTGTATTTCAGGAAACTACCACCGTGATAAGGAGGTCTCCCTGAACCAACGCAAATGGCTGGCCGAACAGTCGACCTACCTCGAGGACGAGGACCAGGACCTCGAAGTGTCGGCCATCAACATGAATGTCAAGCCGCGCATCAAGAGTGAGATCTTAATGGCGCCGTCTCCACCGGCTCGGTCCATGTCGCCGGCAGTTCGCGCCGGCTCGCGCTACACCGCCAGTCCGCAGATGGGTACTCCGCCCATGACGACTGAGTTCTCCGGGTTCATGTACGAAGCTCCCGTCGACGGTCACGGCTCACCGATGTCCGCCGAGATGGGTACCTACGGTTTCACCTACCAGGCTACCTTGGACGGATCGGAACCGTACCGGAAACAGGCGGAAGCCCATATGGGCGAGCTGGAGATCTACACGGAGTCCCGGAAACGCGAGGAGTACAGCGAGACTCCGAAGACCATAACGAACACCCCGCCACGCCGCTCACCCTGGTCGACCCCACCGGTGACACCGACTCCTGTGCTTGCCACCGCGACGCCTCCACCGCGAGGTACGACGCCGTTACCGCCGGTGAAAGAGCTGGTTGAGTCGAGAGATTCCGCATGGCGCAAGCATGAGGAGACGTCTTGGGGACGGTCGCTGTACGAGAAAGACATCGTCGGTGGTCGGAAAGAATTTCCTTCCTTGGAAGTCACTCTCCCGGTTGGTGCCACGCACCGGCAGGAGGTTCGCGGTCGGTTGGACTCACCTGAAGAAGAGGTGACCGAACGAATCACGGAAAATGTGATTCGGAGACGGACGGAGCAGGAGTTGACGTATGAGGAGCAAGAGATGAATCGTATTGCCGCGGAGGCTTCCAGCTGGTTAAAGCGGACCGACAATAAACAAGTTGAACACACAGGGCGTAATACGACCGACCCCGTCAACCGAGGCCGACCGACCCAATCCGACCCAAGACGGGACCCTGTTTCACATCAGCAACAAGAGACGTGGGAAACCAAGTCCACGTCCAGTTTCTCGACACGACAGGAACGGGTAGAGCATGAGTCCAGGCAAGGACTTGGCGACCGCGGACCCCCATCGGATGTCGTGCATCCTCCAAATACTCCGTTCAAGTGTGACTACCCTCTCGTGGAGCCTCCGCGTCCGTCACGTGACCGGTCAAGAGACCGAGCCTCATCACGGGACAGTTCACGCGAAGACTTGGAACGGAAAACCGCGGAGGTGATAAAACGGGCGGAAGAGATGGAGAGCCTGTATGAAGCAAGCACAAGCAGTAGCACCACAAACCAGCAAAGCACGACGAACAGTGCGTGGACGGAGAAAGACCCACAGAAACCGCGAACGGAACGACCGCGGGACTCTTCGGTGGATCGCACCAAGTTTGACCGATCGTTGGAGGCCCTTGACCGGAAGACAACATCCGTCGTCAACAGGGTGCAGGAGATGGCGGTAGCTTACGGAACCAATCAAAATGAATTAACGACCACCACGACGCAGCAGCAGCACGGTCCCGGCTGGAGCGGCACAAGAGATCCCGCGGTCCGCGATTCCGACGTCCTGAAGCGAGTCCATGAAATGGAGTCGGAACAAAAGACGAGCGCTGCTATTAAGCGCCAAAAGGACCTCGAGGCGGAGGAGCAAGCTCGACGTGAAAGGGAGGAGGTGGAACGGAAAACGGCATCCGTGGTGAAACGTGTGAAGGAAATGGAGGACGAGCAGCAGCGCATCCGCCGCTTAAAGGAACAAGAGTTCAGCTCCCGCCAAGTTCCCGAGTCGGCACCCGAGCCGGAACGGCGTCTCGGTATGGGTCCGGACCGAGTCATCGAAACGACGATGCGGCGAACGCAGCACCGCGAAGTCCACTTCGAAGACCAAATCACTGCCACCGTGGACCCGACCGGTTCGAACCCTCCGGAGAGTGAGAGCCAGCCCGACTGGATTCGTTTAGTGGAGGAACGGAAGCGTCGGCAAGAGCCGCTCCAGCAGTACTTCCGTCCGGAAAAGTACGCCAAAAAAGACACACCGCGGCAGCTGGCTGAGCTCCCGGAGGAGGATCCGTTGGACGCTGCCTTGGAACGGATTGGTGAACGAAAACGACAGGCTATGAAGGGTTCGCCTGACGGTTCACCATCGTCCCTGCGAAAATGGGGCAACGTGGGCGCGCTGTCCGCGTCGGCATCCCCTCTGCCGACCACGTCGAAGGATGACAGCAGTTTCAACAAAGGTTTCCGGCGACACACCACCGAGACGAAGGAGGTGATTGAGGAGAGTCGGTTCCACAGCGAAGAGGCCATGTTGGAGGCCTTGGAGTCCGGTGATTCCAACTTGATTTCGACCATGTCACAAAGCTTGCCGAGTTTAGCGCTGATGAAACTGATGGAGAACACACCGTCTGGCCAACTGGACCGCGCCCTGAAGGACGCGGTCAGCATGGAGGAGTTGAGGAAGACCAGCACGAAGGTCAAGCGAACGGACGGCGCCGAGGAAGAGGTCCGAGAGGAATCGTTTGCAAGGTGCAGTAGAACAACTGTTTGTTAGACGGATGAACCGTATTCAGGCGCGGCGCCGCTAAATGTCAGCGGCAATTATTAACCGTCTGTGTGAAATCTGCTTTTAAGTTTATGTTTTTATGTTGGTTAGACGTGGAGACACCGTATCACCAGAAACGAAGCGTACCAAACGAACGGTCGTCCGGAAGCTGGACAAAAACGGCGAGTGGAAAGAGGTCGCCGTGCGGGAAGAGGATATTCCGATGGACGGAGACCTCCTCGGACCACCGGTTGACCTCCCCATTGAACGGGTGATCGCGGGAATGAAGTCACCGGAAGATGACGAATGGAGTCTGTCCGATGCGGTGATCGAAGAAACAACCACCACACGGTAAGCTGTCGCTTGAAAAGGGTTCGATTGTGGTGTTAGAATTAATGGAACATTGAGTGAGTTAACATTCCTCCTGGCACATTTCTCTAGGACAATTCGTCGAGTGGAGGAAGAAGAGGAGGACATCATCTCTATCGCGGGAACTGACGCGTGACGCGAGAGAATCTGTTTCTCCCTCACTCTCTCAGAGTAGAGCTGCTTATTTTTTCTATAATATAACCCCGGAAATCTTTTCGCACCCTGGTATCGTTGTGTTTTTGTGCTAATCTTCAAGCAACTCGTCTCGACTGACTCGAACTTTTTGCCCTTCTTAACTGTGTCTGGCGACCGCTTTCACCAGAGAGTTTTTACCCTCTTACCTTACCTGTTATTACAGGCAAACAAAAACGCCGAAAAAGTTTCCACGGCAGCGTTTTTAAGAGCCGAGTGTGTCGAGTGTACCGAGTGTACCGAGTGTACCGAGTGTACCGAGTGTACCGAGTGTACCGAGTGTAGCGAGTGTAGCGAGTGTAGCGAGTGTATCGAGTGTATCGAGTGTACCGAGTGTACCGAGTGTACCGAGTGTGTCGAGTGTACCGAGTGTATCGAGTGTACCGAGTGTGTCGAGTGTACCGAGTGTGTCGAGTGTACCGAGTGTACCGAGTGTACCGAGTGTATCGAGTGTATCGAGTGTGTCGAGTGTACCGAGTGTACCAAGTGTGTCGAGTGTACCGAGTGTATCGAGTTACCCGACAACTGAGCCATCTTCGAGGAATTCAAAAGACCTCTCGGTCTTATATGGTAATGTTTATTTTAAAAAAGTGCTTTTGTAGGAAGATTCACAAATCCCCTTATTGTGCGGGCGAGCTGAGGGGGCAATAAGACGCAAAACCGGTTCCTCGGTAATGTTTACCCATACCTCAGACCACACGCGGGGCACTCTCGGTATCTCGCAGACGACGGCGATCACATGAGGGCACCTAAACTAACCGGCGAGGCTATCAAAAATTCTATACCATCACTAAAAAAATCTCCGGCGGTCGAGCTCCAAATAACATCTGCTGCTGCGCATCATCATCGAACACCCATCCATCCCCCCTCCCCCCCT
>LRSR01008894.1:0-18966 GCA_001579985.1 Hypsibius dujardini | reverse complement strand
GGTCTGTCTGTCTGTCTGTCTGTCTGTCTGTCTGTCTGTCTGTCTGTCTGTCTGTTTATCTGTCTGTCTGTTTGTCTGTTTGTTTGTTTGTCTATCTAACGGTCTCTCTGCTTAGCGTATATAACTGTCTGTTCATAGTTTTATTGTTTTTTAGCATCACCGTTTTCGATTACGTTTTCATATTTGACTAGGAGCGTATGGAAAACAAAATTATCAGGCCTGCTTGGAAAGGATTAGACGATTCAGCAACTTATCTTTTAACTTTGATTGCTTTAGTGTATGAGGGAAACCGGGGTAAAATTCTATAATCTTGTAACTCGCCATTGTTTTCAATGCCAAATTTGCACCATTCGGCTCGCCATTTTTCCGGTTTCCGAGCTCTTACGTCACAACACAACAACACCTGCAAAATTTTCTTGCGAAAGGAATATTCCCCGAACTCCCGATGACATCGCATCTTATTTTTTCAAACTTCTTCTGAGCTTAAAGGTTTTTTATTTTTATTTGTTTTTGGTGAAAGCTATACGTACTGCTGGAGTCTGTACGCACCGGACGGAGTGAGGAAAGAGGAACTCGATAAAAGCATTTTAAACAGTATACGTATATAGTATAGTATAGTATAGTATAGTAACAGTACGAGGAAACAGCATACGCATGTAGCATAGTATAGTAGCAGTAGGAGGAAACAGCATACGCATGTAGTATAGGATGGTGTAGTATAGTATAGTAACAGTATGAGGAAACAGCATACGCATATAGTGTAGTATGGTGTAGTGTAGTATAGTATAGTAACATTACGAGGAAACAGCATACGCATGTAGCATAGTATAGTAGGAGTAGGAGGAAACAGCATACGCATGTAGTATAGTATGGTATAGTATAGTATAGTAGCAGTAGGAGGAAACAGCATACGCAACTTTCCCCTTCCCTTTTCCCCTTCCCGAAATCATCTGTTTACAATTATCTCTTTCCTTTTATTCGCATTTTGGAGGTTGTAGAATCCTTTGGAATCATCGTGCACTGATTTTGTCTGCTGGATGTGCATAAGTCAGCGTCGAAAGAGCTGCTGAACCCGGGGGATATTGCAACGATAAGCGTCAAAAAACAATTTTCACATCTTCCCCGATTCTTCTTTCCGCATTTTGCTCCCACAAATCGCATCTCACTCCAAACTTGATTATTGCAGAAAGTTTCGAAATCATCTTACCTCAATTTTCTCTGCCGTGGGTGGATGAGCCAGCGTCAAGGGAACTGCTAGCCGGAGAGTTTTGCAAGTTGGAAATTAAAAAAAAAAATTCAAATTTTCAAATTTTCCCCAATCCTTCTTTCTTCTTCCCATTTTGCTCCCACAAATCCCATCCAGCTGCAACTTGAGCGATTGCAGGAAGTTTGCCAATCACCTTGCCCCGATGTTCTGTGCTGGATGGGTCAACGTGCGTCCCGCGACTCCGACGGCAGTGAGGACGAAGCGGACGCGGGCGCTGTGAACGACGAAAACGACGAGCAACGACCACATTCACGTCGCTCTTCCGTGGATGCTGCTGCGCCAGCGGTGCTGGAACCGCGACGACATCAGGGCGAACGTGGCATCGATCTTTTGAGTGTACTGGAAGATCTTTACCGGACCGGGCAGTTGAGAGTCATGCCTGGGAATAGGATGTTTGATCGGTAAGCGTTGGTCGTGGTGGATGCTTGCTTGATTGGTTGATTATTGCTTGCGGTTAGCGTAAAGATATTTCGAATGCTTGATTGATTGCTTGATTGGTTGATTATTGCTTGCTGTTAGCGTAAAGATGTTCCGAATGCTTGATTGGTTGATTGGTTGATTATTGCTTGCGGTTAGTTTAAAGATATTTCGAATGCTTGATTGCTTGCTTGATTGGTTGACATTGATTGTGATTACGGTACCGGGCGCCGGTTAATTGATTGATTGATCTGCTGATTCTTCTACTTTCTGCAAGGTGTTTTTTTTAGAGTTCGTTTGATATTGAAGGTTTATTGGATGCCTGTTTATGTTTTAACTGTTTAATTTTGTTTTTATTTCAGACATCCTCCGATATCTGAGGCTCATCGTGTCCCACGATCAAAACCCGACACGACCGTGATGGATCGAAGTGATTTCAAAAAGCGGGTGCTGGTGAAGAGCGGTGATGAGTATTTGTACAAAATGAATGTTCCGTATGGAGATGTACCGCTGACAGCGCTCCACGAATTCCGCCCGTTAAGGCAGCAGGAAAAGATTAAGCTCGGCCAACATTTCATTCCCAATTCGGCGTACCGATTGCTGTCAAGTGAAGAAAAGCTCTTTTGCGGCTTGCACAGGTCTGTCTGCCTGCCTGCCTGCCTGCCTGCCTGCCTGCCTGCCTGTATCTCTGTCTGTCTGTCTGTCTGTCTGTCTGTCTGTCTGTCTGTCTTTCTGTCTGTCTGTCTGTCTGTTTGTCTATCTGTCTGTCTATTTGTCTGTCTGTCTGTCTATTATCTGCCTATCTGTCTGTGTGTCTGTCTGTAACTGTATTTTTTTGTTTGTTTGTCCGTCTGTGGTTTTTTCTGTCTGTCTCTCTGCTTCGTATTGTTGTTGAATGATATGATGAGTAAGTGTTTGTTTGGGGGGATAGGAAGCGAAGCGTGCGGTGGGGGAGAACCGATGGGACTACCGTTATCGCATGAAAGATCGCATCTGCCCGCGCAAACTGAAAGCCGACCGCTCGGTAATCACCATTTCCGGGCACAACGTCTCGCAGACGCTGATTCGAGCACGCTTCTCACCGTACGAGTCCACAGCTTCACGGTTCGTTTACACCGGGGATGGCAACGGCTACGTTTATGGTATGTCTGACCTGAGAAGTTGTTTCATTGCAATTGTGGTCGTCCTGTGGGTGCACTTAATTAAACGACAGTTTTTTCCCTTTAGTGTTTGACGCTTTGACGGGGGAGGTGGTGCAGAGTATCAGACACCATGACAGTGTGGTGCGCGATGTCTCATGGCATCCGAGTCGACCAGAGCTGATCAGTACAGGCGTAAGTTACGGCTACGTCTGTCTGTCTCTCTGTCTCTCTGCCTGCCTGCCTGCCTGCCTGTCTGCCTGCCTGCTTGCTTGCCTGCCTGCCTGTCTGTCTGTCTGTCTACCTGTCTGTCTGTCTGTCTGTCTGTCTGTCTGTCTGCCTGTCTGTCTGCCTGCCTGTCTGCCTGCCTGTCTGTTTGTCTGTCTGTTTGCCTGCTCCTCTTTTGACTGTCTTATTGTCCCCCACAGTGGGACCATTGCCTGAACCTCTGGACCTATAGCCAGACACCGATCGTGGAGAGCCCGCCAACGGAGATCCAGACCACTTCGGATTCCGATGATGATCTGTGAGAAAGTGCGCGATATATTTCCCGTTAGTCCCTTTAGATGCTTTGACTGCACCCGGTGCTGTTTTTTGTATAGCTTGCTGCACACGCGAAAATCGATAGCTGTTACAGTAAAAGACAACTCTCACCTGGTCTGACGTAGTTGCTGTTTTATTATTTTGTTTCACTTAATTTTGCTTTTGAGGTTGTAAATACTCGTCTTGCTTTTTGTCTGGTTCGATGGATGGGAGGTTTTTTCGTTTGTTGTTTTTGGCTTGACGCGCGTGTTTTATTCAGCTGAAACTTTCCGTCCGCGATTAATAATTTACTCGAATACGACTTTTTTGATCTGAAGGACCACGTGGCGAAAATCTCAGGCCGACCGAATTAAAAGCCAACTTCCCACCGGCGCCCAGCGAAAGAGGGTGGTCGGAGTTTGAGCCATTTTGGCTAATGCCGGCAGCTGATTGATTGATTAACTTCGAATTATTTTGGCGACCTGGTGTTGAATCAACGAATCAAGCGATATGAGAAACAGCTGCACGCATTGACTAAAATTGGCTTAAACCCCGACCACCTCAAAACGTACAAACGTATGAACGTAGGGACGGGCGTACGAACTTTCGATGTTTTATAAAAAAAATTAGATTTTTAAAATTTAAACTTTGCTTTCATTACCTTGGCACCTTGAAGTGACGATCGAACGCTTTATACGAGGAGCATGCTGAATTTATTGAAAGTCCATTTTTATCTTTTTTTAATTACATCTTTTAAACAATATCTCACTCGAATCTCTAAATATAATCTCCGTTGTTGGTGCAGAGGTGTGACAGGAAGCGTCATTTTGCAGCAAAAACAGCCCACGAGGTCCAGTCTTGCGACGCATATGCCTGATTTTCTTACCAGCTTCATCAAACATTTCGTGATGTATAAATGAGAGTTCATGGCCTTACGTCCTGGCGCTGAAATGAATGTTGTGCGACAGTAGATTCCTTTGTAGTTGAAGAAGACTACGAGGAGAGATTTCTTGACGCTGCGTCTACGCCGCACGACCGTTGGCCCAGCCTGTGCAGGAAAATTTATTCCACCGACATCCGCTTCGTACGCGGGTCGTAGTAGTAAGATCATGTCTCATCTTTAGTGATGATCCGTTTGAGACAGATTCCGGAATTTTTGCTGAATATCTCTAGCATCTGCTCCGAAAAGTCTTTAACGCTTTGTATCTTAGCATTTCCTACAACCGTTTCCTGTAGCATTTCCTACAATTGTTTTGTGTCAGCCCCATACCGGTGTATTATTACCTCGTACGAATTGACGTTTTTTGTTTCCGGCACACTGCCTCATCCAATTTACATGTCGAACCGAATTACATCAGCTAAATGTTTTTCGAAAGTCAGGGGCGGAGTCACGAACCGATTAAGGATTGTTGTTCCCGCACGGTTCCAGCTTTTTTTAGAAACACGCATAGCTTCGCCCTCTGACCCCCAATACCTAAACTCCGTTAAGCTGACGTCAATCGCTTCCAAATTGAGTTTTCGATAGAGCAGCAGGGATCTAGAAGCGTTTATTTGGACTTTTGGGTCAAAAGCGACCTCTCAATCAAGGGCGGATTGAGGTCAGCTAGGAAGGGACGGCAAGCCTGTTGAAGGGGGTGTCAAACATTTTGCCCCTCCCCTGCAGATTCATTTTGGGCGCTGAGAGGGCAAGCTTTAAAATGTATAAAGCCTAAAAACTTTTGCCCCCCCCCCGCCCTCGGAAAACGTTTTTGGATTTGGGGGGGGGGGAGCAGCAACGGCTCGGTCGGCCCAACGGTCAATCGTCCACTGCTTGCAACTATATGTGAAGGTTATCTGGGTGGCCAGAAATAGGTTAGATACCTTGTATAAATTGTAAATGAGATGTTAATCAAGCGGCGGCGCCCATGCCACTCCAACTAATTGTCCAAGGTGCGGTACCTGCTACGGTACCTCGCTCCTAATCCTGGAGTTTCTCTCTCTGTGTTACGTCCTTATCGTTGGCTCCATGCCAAACAATTAGGCTCTTTCGAGCTGTTCCTGTATACGAATGCCCTCTTCCCTACGATACTGTACAGACGCGTTAGCTTCGCGCGACAAACACAGCATTTTCAGTATATACTGCTCGGGCAAATGTAAATATGTAACCCATCAGCGCGCGCTATTGGGATTGACACACAGAGTGGGGGAAAATTGCCCGAGGGCGCGCTACAGGTGCGCCCTCAAAGTACCTCCGTTGTACACATACCCAGGGCCAGGGCTCGTTTTGGGTCCTTGCAAGTCGGAACCTGGACCCCTAAATACAGTGGCGCGTCCTAGGGGGTGACAAGTGGGCAATTGCCCCCCCCCCCTTGTCCGAGATCGAAAGTGACCCAATGGTACCCCCTGACGTTTTTTTAAAGTAAAAATAGCAAAATCATATCAACATATTTAATATATTTAAATAAAAATCTTGCCCCCCCCCGTACCGGAAAGTCTAGACGCGTTTATATCCTCATAGTTGGGTTAGAAGTGGGCCAAGGGGCCCATTTGTCTTTAATGCGAATACAGTATACGGGTAGTACCGGGCCCAGCAAACACTGATAGATTAGAAAAGCTGCTGAATGAATCAGCACAAGGCGAATCGGAAACATTTGGCAATTTCCCTGTTCATCATCCCCACCTAATAATTTGTTATCGATTTGCTCCTTTTGAGCTTCTCACTCCCTTCACAATTTCCCGATTTCCCAAATGCGCGTCTGGAAATGACTCTTTTTGAAGTACTTTGGAAACTGTTTATATTTTCGTGAACATTTTCTTTTTTTTCTTCCCGGGGCAGTCTCTACTTCAAAAACAGGCAAATTCTTCGCTCTCGTTTAGTTTCATGGAGAAGAAGCCATGTCAGGAGTACACGTGGGATTTCTTGATTTCTTGATTTGAATTGGTCACAATGATTGATTGCTTGATTAGTTAGTACTAAGAACATGAAGAGTGATTGGGATGTGTTGTAATTGATTCGTAATGGTTTTAATTTTTTTATTCCGCTCTCTAAAGTTCGAGTTTCCAAATCCCAATTACGTTTTACTAATCACTGAGCAGTCTAGAGTCCGATTTTTTGGTGCGGTATAAAAAAATATTTTGTGGACACTGCGTGCGATAATACTGTAATTTCTCGTTAGACAGGGACAGTCGTACTGGAGTGGAACGTGTGCACGGCTATGTGCACCGTACACACAGCACAAGCGCCGCGTGGCCGATTAAACGTTCCACAGCTCGTACGCTGTCCCTGTCCAACGCGAAAATACAGTACGTAAGCTTTCCAAGTGTAAGCAAGGTGGTGCTAACTAAATTCGTCTCACTTTAAAATGGGTGAAACAAACATTTGGATGATTTAAAAATATCAAAGGAAAAAACCGCGACTGAAAAGACCTAAAACTCGCTTGGGAAATCGAATTTGACCTGCAAAAATATTCAGTGTATGCTAACCCGCACTCAAGAGAGTTCATAGGACGAATGTCAGATTAAATTTGATTGAGGGAACTTACAGCCCCTTTCCCCACCGCCTGGCCGCACCTTTACGGGTCAACCTGTATCGACCTTAAACGAGATCCTGGTTGAACCCTACAGCACATACAGGACGCACGTGCTGCTACATCGTGGCTACGTCTTTCCAGGGCCTTGAGCTAAAAACACCCCGGAATTCCTGCTTGTGACAAGGTTAATTCTGTTGATATTATGTGATTACTGGCTCGAACACTGTAATCTTTCAGAGCTTTCTGAACGTCTTGAAACTATCGATTTGAGACCCATTTCTACACGGCCTACTCGTTCGCTTTAGGACCTTACCGTACTCTTCCTATATATAGACAACGAATGTCGCATAAGGAAAAGGTTTCACAGAGTTCTAAAGGAATTTTCAGACAATCCTTGTCCAACGTGACATGTTATTCAAACATTCGTTTTAATTTTCCATCACTATTGAAACGAATGCCTCATCAACCCGCATCGATGGTCGTAGCTGTTAGGCTGCTGAGCCTGCTGCTCTTGATCTTCCTTCACGGTACTCTCGGGCAGATTCCTCCCTCACGGATGCGGTCGACTGTGAGTTCCTCCACGGACAACAATATAATAGTTCGCCAAAGAAGATTGCGGTTTATGTTGGAACTCGGACTGAATATTGGCGTGCCTCCCTTCGCGGTAGACGCGAACAAAATGGCGACGGGAGACGGTCGTTGGGAAGTCTACCTGCCGGATTCGGAGGAGTATCAGAAGCTGCGACTGGCAAGACGAAAGTTCGGCTTCGGACTGGGAAAGCGGACGGTTCGCGTCGTCCGGCCAAGCTGATGATGGCACACGTTCTTTTCTCCCTAGTATTTAAAGGGCTTAATGATGATAGATGAGGTAATTGTAAACGATTTGTGCAGCTTTAAGGTACCTTACAC
This sequence comes from Hypsibius dujardini, assembly GCA_001579985.1. Taxonomy (NCBI): domain Eukaryota; kingdom Metazoa; phylum Tardigrada; class Eutardigrada; order Parachela; family Hypsibiidae; genus Hypsibius; species Hypsibius dujardini. Next base: position 11,203 of record LRSR01008894.1, on the reverse strand, counting down.
TTACATTTCATTAGTTGTTTGTTGTGTATGTTTTTTTCCTTTCGATACATGCGAATTATATCAGCTAAACATTTTTAGGATGTCAGGTGGAGGAGTGACGGACCGATTAAGGATTGCTGTTCCTACATAGTTTCACCTTTTTTAGAAGCACGCATCACTCCGCCATTTGACTTCCGACAAACTCCATTTAGCTGACGTAAATCGCTTCCAAATTGAGTTTTCAGGACGGACCGAAAAGCTTTAAAATGTAAAATAGTTCACAATTTTTTTCCCTTCCTCCGCTTCGCAAAGCTTTTTTGGACACGAGGGGGGGGGGAGGCAACGGTTCGGTCGGCCCAAATGTCAGTTTGCATCTCCTTGCAATTGTATAGGAAAGATAACCGTGTGACCAGAAATCGACTAGATTCAATGAAGAGGCGGTACCCATGCCATTCCAACATATTATCAAGGTGCGGTACCTGCTGCCGTAGTTCGCTCCTAATTCTAGAGTTTCTCTCTGTGTCACGTTCATTTCGATTGCTCAACGCCATACAATTAGGCTCTTTCGAGCTGTTCCTGTATTCGAATGCCCTCTTCCCTACGATAGTAATTCCGGTGTTTAATCTTCATTGGGAGGAATAAAAGACCTCCCTAAAGTCTCGTGCTGCATGCTTGGGCTGTTAATGTGCCTCATGATTTCGTGGACTTTCGAAATACCTTCACTGTACACATACTCAGGGTTAGGGCTCGTTTTGAGTCCTCATAAATAGGAACTAGAAACCCCTTATGGTTGGGCCAGAGGCTGGGCTATTGGGGTAAAATCCATTTTGTTTTCTGAATGATGGGTTTTGGTGGGTTTTGATGGGTTTTGATGGGTTTAAGTGTAGATTAGGGAAGCTGCTGAAAGAATCATTACGCCGCGAATCGAAAACATTTGACAATTTGGAAGTGATCTGGAAGTGACTCGTTGTGAAATACTTTGGAAACTGTTTTACATTTTCGTGGACCTTAGGCATTTTTGAACTTGAACTTTTAGCTCGTCTTTCGTTTCATAGAGAAGAAGCCATTTCAGAAGTACACGTGGGATTTCTTGATGGTAATGATTTTGTATCGACCGCGATGATTGATTGCTTGATTAGTCATTACCGAATAACCACATGAAGAGTGATTGAGCGGTGTTGTAATCGATTCGTAATGCTTACAATCTTTTTATTCCGCTCTCTCACGTTCAAATTTCCAGATTCCAATTACGTTTTACTTATCGCCAATCAGTTTTTGGTGTGGCATAAAAAAAACATTTTATGGACATTGCGTGCGATAATACGTAAGCTTTCCAAGTGTAGGCAAACGTGGAGCCAACTAGATTTATCCCGCTTTAAAATGGGTGAAACAAACATTTAGATGATTTTAACCCTCTGAGTGCCGGTCAGCTTACACTAGCTTAATTCTTCCTTCAAACTCCATTTGCTCATCGAGCATTTGCACTTTTTTGATAGGGTTTTTTGCTTTGATCCTCTAACAGAACCGTAAAATATAAAGTAAAAACAACTTTTGAAAAAAACTTTCGGAAGTGGTGAGAACTCATTAAGCCAAACTTGGCTTAAACTTAAATGGCATGTATTCTAAACTGCGGTGCGTACTGAAAAAAACATTCCGGGCTTCGAAATTAAAAAGGGTTCTAGCCAACGACCATACCAATGAAATCCAGTTGAAAATGAAATAAACAAGCAATCGAGAGCGGAATGAAAAAATTGAACTCACTAGGAAGATGTTTTGATTCCCTATTGGCAAAATGTCAGCTGTTGTCAGATTGTTGTGTGGAGGCGCAACAGCGCTGCCTGACGGTACGGCACTAACTGAGCAGGGAAAGTGCCAAATGAACCCTTGTCATGTCCACCATTCAAGTTAGGTACTTTCCCTATATAAGCCAACTTTGGCTGACCCAGCACTACCCGTATACCTAAAAAACCCGGCAACCAGAGGGTTAAAATATCAAAGGAAAAAACCGCGACTGAAAAGACCTAAAACTCGCTTGGGAAATCGAATGTGACCTGCAAATCCATTGAGCGTTTGCTAACCCTTACCCAAGAGAGTTCATAGGACGAATTTTAGATTAAATTTTACTAAGGGCACTCATAGCCCCTTTGCTCACCGCCTGGCCGTACCTTGATGGGTCCTGCTTCCAACCTGCATCGACCTTAAACGAGATCCTGGGTTGAACCATAGGGCATATACAAGACGCACGTCCTGCTACATCTAGCCTACGTCTTTCCAGGGCCTTGAGCTTAAAGACACACCGGAATTCCTGCTTGTGATGATGTTGCTTCTGGTAAAATTACGTGATTACTACCTGGAACACTGTAATCTTTTAGAGCTGCCGACTGCCTTGAGGCTTTCAACCCTACCGGCATTTCTACAAGTCTCATTTGTTTTAAGACCTTCTTATATGTAGAAAACGAACGTCGCATAAGAAGAAGGTTTCACAGAAGGCAAAGGACGATCCTTGTTCAACGTGACATGTTATTCAAATATTCGTTTCAATGTTTCATCAAATCTCCTTATGAATGCATTGTCAACCCGCATCGATGGTCGTGACTGTTAGACTGCTGAGCCTGCTGCTCTTGGTCTTCCTTCACGGCACTCTCGGGCAGATTCCTCCCTCACGGATGCGGTCGACTTTGAGTTTCTCCACGGACAACAATATAATAGTCCGCCAAAGAAGACTGCGGTTTATGCTGGAACTCGGACTGAATTTTGGCGTGCCTCCTTTTGCGCTGGACGCGAACAGAATCACGACGGGCGACGGTCGTTGGGAAGTCTACTTACCGAATCCGGAGGAGTATGAGAAGTTGCGACTGGCAAGACAAAAGTTCGGCTTCGGATCGGGAAAGCGGACGGCTCGTGTCGTCTGGTCCAGCTGATGATAGCACACGTTTTTTGTCACTAGTCACTAGTACTTCAAGGGCTTAATGGTGACAGATGAGGTAATGGTAAACGATTTGTGCAGCTTTATGGTACCTTACACTTACATTTCATTAGTTGTTTGTTGTCTGTGTGATCTTTTCGATAGATGCGAATTATATCAGCTAGATATTTTTGGATGTCAGAGGGCGGAGTCACGGACTGATTAAGGATTGCTGTTTCCTAACCGTTCCATCTTTTCGTAGAAACACGCACAGCTCCGCCCTCTGACCTCCGACAGACTCCATTTTGCTGACGTCAGTCGCTTCTAAATTGAGTTTTCGATGGAGCAGAAGGGTCTAAAAGCGTTTATTTTGATTTATGGGTCAACACCGGCCTTGCAATCAAGGGCGGATTGAGGTCGGTCAGGAAGGGACGGCAAGCATGCTGAAGGGGATGTCAACGCCCCCCCCCCACCCCCGCCGGGTCGGGACGACGGAGGGGGAGGTACAGCCCGGTTGGCCTAACGATTAATTCGCCTCTGCTTGCAATTGTGTAGAAAGGATAACTGGGTGACCAGAAATGGGCCAGATTCCTTGTATAAAGTGTAAATCAGATGTTAATCTGTGAAGTACTTTAGAAACTGTTTAAATTTTTGTGCACGTTAAACATTTTAAACAATTCACCAATCTGGTTTTTTGCTCCTTCCCGGGAGAGTTTCTATTTGAAAAACTGGCAAATCCTTCGCTCTCGTTTAGTTTTATGGAGAAGAAGCCATGTCAGGAGTACAGACAAACAGACAAACAGACTTCAAACAGACTTTGTACATCCCGCAAGGGTTTGTCTGCTTTAGTTGAACAATACAATACAATACACGTGGGATTTGTTGATGTTAATGATTTTGTATTGACCACAATGATTGATTGCTTGATTAGTCAGTACCAAGTAACCACATGAAGAATGATTGAGTGCTGTTGTTATCGATTGATAATGATTACAATTGTTTTATTCCGCTCTCTCACGTTCGAATTTCCAAATTCCAATTAGGTTTTGCTTATCAGTAATCAGTTAAGAGTCCGATTTTTTGGTGTGGCATAAAAAAATATTTTGTGGACACTGCGTGCGATAATATGTAAGCTTCCTAAGTGTAAGCCAGGTGGTGCTAATTGGATTTGTTAGGCTTTAGGATGGATCAAACAAACATTTAGATGATTTTGAAATATCAAAGCAAAAAACCACGACTGATAAGTCCTAAAACTCGCTTGGGAAATTGAATGTGACCTGCGAAACTATTTAGTGTATGCTAACCGGTACCCAATAGAGTTCATAGGACGATATTTAGATAAATTTTACTAAGGGAACTTACAACCCCTTTTGTCCACCGCCTGGTCGTGCCTTTACGGGTCCTGCTTTCAACCTATACCGACCCTAAACGAGATCTTGGGTTGAACCCTACGATACATACAGGACGCACGTGCTGCTACATTTTGGCTACGTCTTTCCAGAGCCTTGAGCTTAGAGACACGACAGAATTCCTGTCTGTGACAAGGTTAATTCGGATGATATTTACTTGATTACTAGATGGAACAGTGTAATCTTTCAGAGCTGCTAACCGCCTTGAGGCCATCAATTTTACAGGCATTTCGTCTACACGCTTAATCGTTTGATTTAGGACCTTCTTCACACTCTCCCTATATAATAACAGCGGACGTCGCAAGAGAAAAAGGGTTCAGAGAGTTCTAAAGGACTTTTCACGCAGTCCTTGTCCAACGTGACATGTTATTCAAACATTCGTTTTAATGTTCCATCTCCATTGAAACGAATGCATCATCAACCCGCATCGATGGTCGTAGCTATTAGGCTGCTGAGCCTGTTGCTCTTAATCCTCCTTCACGGCACTCTCGGGCAGATTCCTCCCTCACGGATGCGGTCGACTGTGAGTTCCTCCACGGACAACAGCAATGTAGTCCGCCAAAGAAAGTTGCGGTTTATGTTGGAACTCGGACTGAATATTGGCGTGCCTTCCTTTGCGGTAAACGCAAACAAAATGGCGACGGGCGACGGCCGTTGGGAAGTCTACCTGCCGAATCCAGAAGAGTATCAGCAGCTGCAACTGGCAAGACGAAAGTTTGGTTTCGGATTGGGGAAGCGAACGGTTCGCGTCGTCCGGCCCAGCTGATGATGGCTTACGTTTTTTTGTCACTAGTATTTCAAGGGTTTAATGATGATAATGAGGTAATAGTAAAGGATTTGTGAAGCAATTTTATGGCATCTTACACTTAGATTTCCTTGGTTGTTTTCTTGTTTGTGTGATTTTTTTGGATACATGCGAATTATATCAGCTAAATATTTGTGTGTGTCAGGTGGCGGAGTCACGGACCGATTAAGTATTGCTGTTCCTGCATTGTCCCACTTTTTTTAGAAACACGCATAACTCCGCCCTATGACCTCCGACAGACTCAATTTGGCTGATGTCAGTCGCTCCTAAATTGAGTTTTTGATGGAGGGTCTATAAGCTTTTATTTAGACTTTTGGATAAAAACCGGCCTTACAATCAGAGGCGGATTGAGGTCGACTCGGAAGGTCTTTTTGGACGCGGGGGGGGGGCAACGGCTAGGTCGGCCCAACGGTCAATCCTACATTGCTTGCAATTGTATAGGAAGGACCAAACTGGATGATCACTACTGGCGAGTTTTGATATAAAGCTTATAAATTCATGTGAAATATCGATATGGAATTAGAATTATGGGATTATTGTATAGGAACAGTACTGTCAGGTCAAGGGGTTTCGGGGGCACTACTGAAGTTGGAGTTAAGGAGTTATTGTATAGGAACAGTACTGTCAGGTCAAAGAGTACTGGGGGTCCTATTGGAAGTGGAGTTATGAGTTACGTAAATTTACATTGCTGTTTTCGAGCGCTACCGGAGGCGGAGGCTCTGATGGAGTTAGGTTTATGAATAAATCGTATGACTAATAAAAATTTGCAAAAGTCCGTAATATATTCAATAAAACTCTATGACTACAATGTATAATGTCAGATGATAATTATTTCGATGTCAAACAATCCACGCAGAATCATATTATTGAATGGCGCGTCTATGATGTCTTTCGATGCATAAGCCATTTCTTAAGCAACGGCGTTTGCGAAAAAGCCGGTCCAACGGTTTAAACGCAGACAACCCTTGACAGCTTAAAAGAAAGTATCTGGAATTGTTTGTGTTATTACCGAATGTCCTCGCGTTATCTCTGAAAGCGTATGAGCAGGTTTCACGACAAGCGTACTAGACTATTTTTCACCTGAGTATCACCTGAACTGGCTACACAGTGGATGGACTGTACACATTTGACAGACTGTCCGGAAGGTTGATAGTATGTTAGGAAGGTTGATGACTGTTCGTAACAATACCGGTCTGTCCAGAAGTTGACCATCTGTCCGGAAGGTGGACGGTCAATCTGGAAAGTAGATGGACTATTTGCAAGGCAAACGTTCTGTCCGGAAAGTTGACGGACTGACCGGAAAGTTGACAAGCCGTTCCGAAGGCTGGTGGGATGTACCGAAGGTTAACAATCTGTTCAGAAAACTGACGGATTGTCCGAAAAGTCGACGGTCTGTCTGAAGATTGAGGGATTGTCCAACTGGTGGATGGACTGGCAGAAAAATGTACGACCTGCCTTTGAAATTGGCAGACTATTTGAAAGATTGACGGAGTGTCCGGAAAGTGACGGAAGGTTGATGGAAGGAGGGATTCAATGCCCGGAAAGTTGACGCTTTGTTTGGAAGGTGGACACAAGTACAATTACCCTTCCGGGCAGTGCTTAAACCTTCCGGACAGTCCGTCAGTTTTCCAGACAGACCGGCAACTTTCCGAGCAGCCTGGTAACTTTGCGGGCAGTCCGTCCTCTTCCAGAAAACTCGTCCGTCTCTCAATAGCCCTTCCACTTTCCGGATCGAAAAGTCCACCTTCCGGACAGACCACCAATCAACTGTTAATCGTCCAGACAATCCGTCAACCATCGGGACAGTCATTCCACCAGCAGTGCAAACCTTATCCCTTTCTGATAGTCTGTTCTTACTATTTGGATAGACCGTTAAAGACAGACTTGGGATACAGAACCGCGGCGACGTACTGCCTTATCGACCGTCTCTAACGTACCACGTGGACTGTCTCCTGCCATTTAATTCATGACGGATCTCTGCTAGACTAAGTAACAGAGATGTAGAGAGATAGCCACATAAAGGCCGTTCAAGCCAGCCGACAAGTGTATGAGCACGTGGATTCTGTCTTAACTTCCATTTAGATTACTTTTTAATTAGATCATTCAGTCCTCTTCTTAAAAACGGATTTTCAGCTCAATTGAGCGGCTGGAAAATTATTTGTTCTGATTTCTGCACAGCCCGATCGTCTTAGGTGTTGTTTAAGAATTTCAATTTTTAATTAAGGGGTTTCATTGCAAAACAACTTCTGAACACTAGTGATTAAGCAAATAAATTCTGCAACGTGCATTAGTCTTCAAAATGATTGTACTAGACGGCAAAATATTTAAACCATAACATCCTGAAGTTCCTCTATAAATCTTGGCATTTCGTCTTCAGCAAGCCCCCACTATAACTTGGTTTTTTAACCCCGTCGCTTGCGGGTACCCGTCACATGACATTATCATGAAAAACAAATTTCAACTTTTTATGTTACTTACCGATTAGTTTAGCACATGAAAGCATCAAACTTATCCCTGAAAGTTTCATCAGGCAATTTATAGCAATTGTTTTGCGGTACTGGATAATATTTTTACGTTTAGAATGGGAACTAATACGAAATGGGCACTCATTCACAAGTCGTCTTGGGCTCACGATAAAGAATCCATCACAAAATATTTTATAAATTTTAAAACGCTGAAAACAATCACGTCAGGTTATCAAAAAAGCACACGAAAACTCAAAAGTCTGGGACACCGTTGAGAGTCAGTCATCTCTTTTTTTCGCTTGCCGTCATAAAAAATCTCTAGAAAATGAAATATTACGTTTGGGCATCTGTAAAGGTAAGGATTTTCCTATCCATTCAGTGGGTTAGCCTTAACACCGGCTGGCGGATGTGCCCAAGGATCTACTGTAAAGTCAGTCCACAAATGAAGCCTGTACAACCTCTTTTTCAGAGAATGTATGTATGGTTCAGAGTTCCTCCATTTTTTTGTATTGGGCTCCCATTGGACCCATTTTTTCCCATTCCCCGATAATGGGAATGGATATATCGGGATGGGAGCCGTTCGAAATGGAATGGAAATGGATGTCAATTTTCAAAAATGGGTGAAAATTTTGATTTACAATTTTTTGGTCCAAAAGAGAAAAAGGCTGCGCTTATGGCGAGTTTTGGAAACAAGAACTTTTCAGACTGCGGTCACGACAAGTGGCATGGAGTTGGAGTTATGTAGTTGATGCGTTACGGAGATTAGTGACATTACACTGCAGTAGGTTGGAGTTATGGAGTGAGGCACAGGCACATAACTCCAACAACTCAAATAACTCTATAACTCCAGGGTGTATCAAAACGTGGTAGTATGGCAGTGGCAGTGGCACTAAGGCAAAGAAAACAGGAGCCGCGGAAAGGGGGCGGAAGCAGGGGTCAGGGAATGGGGCCGAGGGTAGTTATGTGCCGCTGCCTTACCCATGAGATGAGGGTTTGGAGTTATTGGAGTTATTAGAATTGTTGAAGTAATGTGCCTGTGCTTCACCCACAGCGGTGAGNTATCACACCTTACTAAAACATATCTTTATATCGGGCCTTATTAATTTTTATAAGTTACGGCTTATAGCATTTCTCACATACTAAGTAAGGCAAAACCAGATTAAGTACACTAGAGGGTTCAGGGTAGAGGCAAAAGGGGCGGAGCAGGGGGTGGTTTTCATACAATCGAACAACCATCATCAATCTAAAAAAACAACAGAAAAACAAAAATAACCAGTAACACCGGAAACAAAATTGGCAGAGAGCAAACAATCGAGCAATCAATCGGTATCGCATATGAACAATAAAATTATTAAACAATAGAGCAATCATTGGAAGCCGGTTTAGACCGAAAAGCAGGATTAACAAAACGGGACAGTCAGCACTATCATAAAATATTTTACAGTACGGAGTGGCTGTTGTACTCCCCCTTTTGGGGCCGAATGGATTTCCGGCTATTTTACCGCTCCCTAGAGCCAAATAAATCTCTAGCTAATTTACCCCTTCCTGGAAACTAGTTTTCTTCTTTCGTCCGTTCGTTGTCTGTTCGTTTGTTGTTTGTCCGTCCAATATTGGTCTATCCGTCGTCTCTCCGTCCGTTGCTTTTCTTTCCGTTATCCGTCTTCTATTTATACGTTCGTTGGCTATCCATCTGTTGTTTAAAACCCGTCATTTGTCTGCTCGTTGTTTGTTTGTCCTGTCTGTCCCTCTGTTGCCTATCTATTGTCTGTCTGTCAGTTGTCTGTCCTTTTACTGTTGGTCCGTTATTTGTCTGCTCAAAGTCTATCCGCCTGTTGTCTGATTGCCCCTTGTTGGTCTATTTGCTGCCTGTCCCTCTGTTGCTTGTCCCTCCGTTGCTTATCAGTCCGTTTTGCGTCTTCTATCAGTACGTTCGTTGGCTGTTCATCTATTGTCTTATACTCGTCACCTGTCTGCTCGTTATCTGTCTGTCTCATGTCTGTCCGTTTTTTGCCTGTCTGCTTGTTGTCTGTCCGTTTTCTGTTGGTCCGCTGAAGTAAAGAACGACGGGTACCCAGTGAGCCCCTTGTTTTCTGAGTATGTATGATTAATCTCATTACCACTCCAGCAGCTTGTTTTCTCACTTTTAATTACATATATACATACATTACATACCGACATTATTACGGAGCTATGATAAAATCTGTCAAATCATATCAAAACAAGCTGCTGGAGTGGTAATTAGATCAGTCATGTATACTTGCGGAACGAGGGACCCATTGGGAATCCCGTCGTTCTTTACTTATACTGTAGATCTATTTGTTGATATTTTCGCTGTCTCCACCCTCTCTCAACTGGGTTTTTGGGTCAATTTAAAAAGGTTTTTCCCATCCCATCACTAATGCTACGTTCATAGTCCGTGTTATTTGCCAAAAGAACACTTCAATTGTGACGTAGGTGTTCACTATCGATGCGCATATAACAATTTTCGTATGACATTTTGCCATTCGTTTGTTGTCTGTCTACTCGTCACTTGTCCGTCCGTCGTCTGTTCGTTTGTTGTCGGCCCGTTCGTCGTTTCTCCTTCTGTTATTTGTCTGTCCATCTGTTACCTGTTCTTTCGTTGTCTATCTCTTCGTTGCTTGGCCATCCGTTGCCGACTCGTCCGATAAACAGAAAGCGAACGAGCAGACAACGAACGGAAAAACAAAGGACGGGCCGACAACATATGAACCGACAACGGTAGGATTGACAACGGACGAATTGGCAAGAGAAAAAAGACAACGTACAAACAAACTGAACGAAAAACAGCAGACGGAGAGACAACGGACGGGCAGACAACAGACGGGCAGCCAACGGACGGAATAACAACGTATGGACCTCATCACTCCAAGAACTCCATAACTCCAAACCCTCACCCTTGTGTGTGAGGCACAGGCACATAACTCCAACAATTCCAGTAACTCCATAACTCCTATCAAAGGCATATCTCTACAACCTCGAACGAGACCTCCCTCCAGAAATCTTTGAAAATTGAGCCTAAAGTTTGTTGCGTCTGTGCCAAAACGGGTGGGAGCACATTGAAAAAGGTACCCGTGCGGCACTTTGATGTGCCGACAAGTGACGATCGAACGCTTATATTTCTGCATTTCCTGCAACCGACTGTTTTGTGTCAGCCCTTACCAGTATATCATTACGAATTGGCGTTTTTGTTTCCGGGAAACCGCCTCATCCAACATCTCAAGCCGAATTAAATCAGCTGAATATTTTTAGCATGTCAGAGGGCGGAGTCACGGACCGATTATGGATTATTGTTCCCGCACAGTTCCATCTTTTTTTAGAAACACGCATAGCTCCGCCCTCTGATTTCCGACAGACTCTATCAAGTTGACGTCAATCGCTTCTAACTTGAGTTTTTGATAGAGCAGCAGGGTCTCAAAGCGTTTATTTTGATTTCTGGGTCGAAACCTGCCTTGCAATCAGAGGCGGATTGAGGTCAATCCGGAAGGGACGGCAAGGAAGGGAATGTCAAAACATTTTGCCTCCCCTCCCCGCTCCCACCCGCCCCGCAGGGTGGGGGCGATCGAGGCTGGCCGAAAGCTTTAACATGTAAAAAGCCTTTAAAGCCTAGTAATTCCCCCCC
>LRSR01008891.1:0-19234 GCA_001579985.1 Hypsibius dujardini | reverse complement strand
CATACCGCTGGAATTAATAAACAACAAAAGTTCCATAACCAATCGACTAGAGCTGTGATAGACGTTGATGGCTTTTCCATGCATACGTCGCATAGGTGACATTTAAAGACTTAATGTCCAGAATGGCAAATGGTCAGAGCACAAATCATATGACGGAAGCCCTAGTGATTCAGGCTCAGTCGAGTATTTTTAGCGTCAATTCAGAAGGAAAACTGTCAGTTCAGATTGAATACCATCGACCAAACAGCTGGAGAATACGGGAGGAAGACAGACTTTTAGATTCACCGTCACCGATCAGGACTTGACCGTCTGTCTTTCAAAAGGAGCGACTGCATTCTGGACTGATCGTCAATCATCCAACCGGACAGTCCAACTTCTGGACCGATTCTCCAAACAACGGCTCTTTGTGCTCTACCCTTACAACCTAACAAGACCGTCAACTTCTCGGGCTGCTCATCTGTAGCAGTCTTGATATAACTCCAGCCGGTTAACGTTAAGAGCTCACCTTAATTTTTTATATTTTCGTCCCTTTCAACAGAGTCTTACTGCAACGACCCTCCCCCTCCCAGGCACATGTGTGAAACCGATAAATATACTTTGACATGTTAGTTATATTATTATTATTATATTATATTCTTTTAAATTTTTTCATACAACAGAATATACTTACAAATAGCAGCATAGAAGCTGTCAGGATACTTAAAAAGACCACCGCTCCGCTATATCCAATCAGCAGCAGAATTTTGCGACCGACTTTTTCGACTAACACCATCGAAATGGCCGTTCCCACCACGTAGATAGCCACCATCCCGATCGTGGCATAACGTGCCATCTTGCCGCTCAGTCCGGCCTCTTGAAACATGGCGGTTGAATAAAACATCGTCTAACAAAAAAAGTCAAATTTCACGAACTTAAGTTTTCGGTCCTTGAAGCACCCTTTCCGTAGAACTTACTGCGTCAATTCCGGAAAACTGTTGGCACAAATGAAGGCCCATGGTGATGAATAGAATTCGACGCAGAAACGGATCGATGAGGATGTCTTTCAACGTCAGCAATGGTTCGTCCTTCACTCGGGAGTACTCCTCTTGAATTGCCGCCAGTTCTCGCTTAGCGTTCGTTCTGCCGTGAAGCTTACCAAGAGCTGTAACAAAATCCCAGTTAGATTTCGGTTGGATATCATTTGCACTTCACGTGGGAAGATGGGTGGAATCCAAATGTACCGTCTAGGGTCTCCTTGTCGTCCTGCCGACTGAAAAAGACGTACTTCGGACTGTCCGGGCAAAAGGGGAGGGTGATCAGTTGGAAGAAGGTTGGGACAGCTGCCAAGGCTAGCATGTAATGCCAGAGATCCAGGTTGCCGAGCACGTTCGGAAGACCAACGACGGTCGACAGTAAGATGGCGATACCGATTGACAACTCAAAAGTTGCGCCCACTGCGCCGCGTAGATGGTCGGGTGAAATTTCGTTCAGGTACGTTGGTGCAACACACACAATAACGCCTGCAATGAGAATGTAATGTGAGCAGGAGGTTAAAACAGTACGCGGAAGGCCGCTATCATCCTTAAAATACGGGTGCATCGTGGATGGAAAACATATGTTAATCTGGTCATCCGACTATGCCTGCCAATCGACCTGGCCGCCCATCCGCTTCGGTACTCCCGTCTGTCCATCCGTCTGTCCGTCCATCCGTCAGTCCGTCCGTCCTTCCGTCTGCCCCTCCGTCCGTCCATGCGCCCGTCCATCCAATCCTCCATCCATGCGTCAGTTCTTTCGGCAGTCCGTCTGTGCCTCCGTCCCTTCATCCGTCCGCCCGTCCCTCAGTCCGTTCGCCCAATTTTGCAGTAAAAAGATCGCATTTGGATTGATGTTGAATTGGATTTGGAGTGTGCGACGTGTGGCTTCATATATGTGTTTGTCCATCCGTCAGCTTTCTCTTTCTCCAATTTGTCAATCCGTAGGTCGGTCACTACTCCGTATTCATTCCTTTGACAGCTCGTCTAGTTGTCAAACTGTCTCCATTTCCTGCTCATAATTGCATAATGCGACTGCCCAACCGTCTGTTTATTGGTTCGTTATGTACCACCTGTCCATATTGCATGTTCTTGTTCTTAGTTGCAATGCTGCATCGATTGCTTCTAACCGCCCTTCAACCCTGGGCTGTATCTTTCTCAGTGAATCGTTCATCTTTACTTCTTTTCTCCTTAAAAGGAGACTACTCCACTGTTGCATCTATCATTAAAGGTTGACCTTCAACAAACAAATATCTCACCAGAATTCAGTCCAGAGAAGAGACGACCGACAATGAGCATTTCTACGGAGCCGGCGGTGCGAGCCAGAGAGTTCAGCAGCACTGCAGAGATGGCGAGGCAGTTATTCCACAGTAAACTCTTCTTCCTGCCATGAAAAATACAGTTTTATTATGTTATAAAAAAAGATTAACTCCATCTTCTTGCTTCAAATAATTCGAATTGAAACTTACGGTCCGAAGCAATTAATAAAGAATGAACTGGCCAATGCCCCAAAAACCGATCCCCCAGGGATGAGGCAGTTCAGAAGCGCCCACAAAGTGTTCAGTTCCTTGTTGTTTGAGAACATGTCTGCTCGTCGTGGTCCGTCCAGTTTCTCGCACCAAAGATCACCGGCCGGTTGACCCTCCACTTCGCCTGGGATGCCTCCCTTTTCGACGCATTTCGCCCTTCGAATCCACAAGCCTATTGTCTAAAATTGCAAAGCTTGAGCAATGAGGACTATTTTTTTGATTACTGGATTGCTTCACTCACAGTCTGAGGCGTATTGAGGATGCCTATGTCGTAACCGACCAGGACGCATGATCCCAATGTGACGGAGATGACCGTGAATACCAGCCAACCAGTGGGCTTAAAGGACTACCAACCAAATACCAAAGTTCGAGCTTTCCAGATAATAGGAAATTTATATGGGGAAAAGGAATAGCAAAGTTAAAATTAATCAGCGAGATAGCTTTTTTAGTCAATTAACAATTAGTTGCTTAGAAGCTTCAGTGGCAAAATTTTTAATTAGTTGGACAAACAGTTTCTTTAATCAACTAAAAATAAGTTACCAAGAAGGTTCAGGTCAGTTCCTTTTAGCAACTGAAATGCCAGCCTAGTTGTAGCTGAAATAACTAAACACAAACCAAAATTAACTAGTTTTGGTTTGTGTTTAGTTTTGTTTTTAGTTTTTCCCAATTTATATTCATGACAACAAAACTGTTAGTTTGTGTTTTAGTCAACTAAAAAAACCTAAACTCAAAATATCTAAATAAATAAAAAAAAGATAAAAAGCTTGAACCAAAATAATTACTAAAAAATCAAAACTAAACAAAAGCCTCAACTGAAAATCCTAAAAAAAACTTAAACTACACGAAATCAAAACTTTTATTTGGTAATGATTGAGGAAAAGTTCAGTTCAATTAATCATTTCAATTCAGTTAATCATTCTGTACTAGACATACCGGCTTGGCGTTAACAGTCTCCAAAGTAAGCGCCTCCATCTTTGCAGAGTCGGTTATGAATCTCAATTATCTGCAGCAGAATGTTAATATTCCGGAATGTACTTTCCCTTTACTCTACTGGATGGATGTCCGGTTGCAGCTGCTTTCAACTAATCTGTTGTTTGTTTGGCGTATTTTTTTGTTTGCTTGGCATATTTTTTCGCTAGATCGCCAGATCAGCGATCGACCTGAGGCCGTTTTCCAAAAAAGAAAGCCACTTTTCTCAAGCACTTAGCAGAAATGCTTAGATGAACAACAAAACAGCTTGCACGCGACGATGGGGGTCGCCCTGTAAACTCGCACAAAAGACTTGAAAATGTTATTCAGTTGAGTGATAGTGAATGATTCTTAATTGACAAGTTTATATGGCCCAAGTTCATGTCGCCTTTCAGACCGTTAAGGTAAACAAATTAACATCACCTCATGGTGTATAACGAAATGTGCCGCGAGCAATACAAGTATGCATTTAACTCCCCAAACGAAAGGATCGAGTACCAGAACGGCTCAAGCTAATTTGTTCCACTTTGATAGCAGATTGAGCAAGTTGTTTGATGTGGGAACGCAATTCTAAAACGCGGGCTGTCTCTATCACGATTCACGACTACTTCCGTGTCCGTGGCTGTTAGAGTTATTAGGGTAAAGTATTCGGTGTATTAATTTTTTGGTACTGTACTGTAAATTATTAATCCTCCTTTCCAGGAGTTCAGCATGTGTATAGCACGTGACGACTTGTCAAGCTACATAATTAGCTGCAATCTGAAGGCTAGACACATTGTAATCAGATCGCAGTTGAAGTGTTCTAAAGGCGCCATGTCAGCACGAACGCATTTTATTCTGACGAGAGACCAGGCAAAAAATGACAAATATGTTATTGCAAATTCCGAGCATTCGTTGAACATCAGCTAATCTAATTACGACATCAGAGTTATTGCTCACTTGAGACGATTTGAGAAAGGGAAACCCAGAATGTCCCTGCTGTTTATTTTGCTAATAGAGCTATATTTATGATAATTTTCAAATTTTTTTTTTCGGTCAGGACATGAAAGCTTTTTTGCAGAATTTCGAAGTTGGGAAAACACTGGAAGATTCAATTTTCCCTGATTTTGACTGCAAAAACTTCAATTTTGGGAAATGGTTCAATTTAAAGATTTTAACACTGCCATTTTAAAAATTCAATTTGAAACCGATTGGCGTCTGCAGAATCTTTTTTTGGAGGTCAGGGGGCGGAGTTAGATGACATTGTCGAGCCCGATCGGAAATGTACTAGTGATATTCCAGACGTGACACAAAGCTCCGCCCCCTGACACCCAAAAGAAAAATCGAAAATTAGCTTTTTGATGAAGAAAATTGTTAGCATCAGTTAAGACAGCGAGAAATGTTTTTTTTTCTGCTTGCATTTCTAACGAATCAAGCAAAATTATATGGTTCAGTGTTCAGGAAGTGTAAAGTCAGTTTTTTGTATCAGGCCTCAAAAGGGCATTCGATTCCAATATCTTTGGGTCTTGTCCATCTTCAGTCATCCAACGATGTCGCAGTTCCGTCTGAATTTGCGCGGTCGTTTTGCCCTTCGTTTCAATTACAAACACGTAAGTGAATATGACGAGGCAAATGTTGAAGACAATAAATATCACAAAGAGATATCCGTCCAGCGAAGCCTGAAAAATAACCGTCTTATTCGAACATATTCTAGTAAAAAATTCGTTAAAAACAATCGTCGGTTCCGGTGTAGTACCTGCATGTATGGAAAGACTAGCGATATGATGAGACTGCCCAATCGGTTCATTGCCGCTGTCGGCCCTGCTGCCACCGCCCTCGGTCCTTGTGGGAAGAACTCAGCCGTGAGGACCCATGGAAGAGGACCTTTTTGACAAAAATATAAAACGCATATATGTAAATTAAATGCATATTAATATTATTATTATATATTAATTTTTTATTAGTAGTATTGTTTTTATTATTATAATAAAAATATTTTTTATATGAATTATTTTTTAATTATTATAATAAAAATATTTTTTATATGAATTATTTTTTAATTAAATTTGAATGCATTTGATGGCTCGTAAAAGAAAAGAAGACCTATGTAATGGTCTATACGAAATAATAATTTGTCAAAAACGTACAAACCTGGTCCGGTTGAGAAGATTACAACAAAGCCGACCAAACTGGCGCAGCTGACATAAGCCGCAGCTGCAAAGGGGTTGTCCGTATCCAAAGATCCCGGACTCGGCACTCCACTTTTCTAAAATAAATAAATATACAGTAATAAATATATAATACGTTAATCATCATACACCAACAAATGCAGTAGCAATAAAACAGTACTAAACAACCATAATAGTAATAATACAGTATTAAATAATAGTAATAATAAAGTAATCAATAATACATTAATAAATAGATATACAGTAAACCTTTAATCTTTAAGATTGGAAAGCATTACTCGTAGCACAGCCGTCTGCTTCAATTGATGGGGGCGGGGCTCAATTAGAGCCTTTATAACACGCATTAAAACTAGTTTTCATCATTTTCCATAAATTTATCTATGCCTATTATTATTCAAATTTAATTTGCAAGTATTCGAGGTAAACAATTAATTTTGTTAATTTAAATTGCTCATACGACCGTTAACGATCGGGCGGAATTGAACTGGAAAGTTCAAGGTCACGAATCAAAACTACCTTCAAGCAAATTATCTATAGTATTATTAATAAGTAAAGCGAACTTAATTGGGTTTGCAAATATTCAAATATTACAAATTTATTTGTTAACTAATTTTATATTGCTCATAAAACCGTTAATGATCTGGGACTTTGCATAAATCTATGCATAAGAAAAGTAATACCATTGATGCCCTGAAAAGCTAGCAACGGCTTCGACTTACATGAATCAGCATTGAAGTGGTTAGGATGCACAGGAAAATGACTGCTCCGCAATAGCCAATCATAAGTAGAACCTTCCGACCGACTCTTTCGATGAGGACAAGGGACGACACAGCCGTTCCCACAACATAGATGGCAACCATGCCGATGGTGGCGTAGAGCGCCGCATCCCCTGTCAATCCTGCTGACCGAAACATGGCCGTCGAATAAAACATTGTCTGTAAGTAAGAAATAAGTTTTCGTGGCGTCTCACATAACATCAGAGGGAAGAGTACACATTTTACCGCATCAATTCCGGAGAATTGCTGACAAATATGCAGGCCCAAAGTTATCAGCAGAATTTTGCGCAGAAATGGATCGCGGATAAGTTGTCTCAAGGTCGTCACGGACTGGTCCTTCGCGTGACAGTACTCTTCCTTGATTGCCGATAATTCTTGATCTGCGTTAGCTCTGCCCTGCAATTTCGAAAGCACTAGAAGAAAAACAACAATTTAATAATAATTCCACTCATTTGTTCGTACATGTCTATGCTTGTATCTAGAACTTACAAATATTTTAAATGAGAATATTTACTAAGAAACCTTTTTGTATTAAGAAAACTGAAACATAAATGTATATGATATTCTCGAAATAACGTACATGTCTACGCCATATTTCGTCTATTCGTCTTATTATATTATACTTGATATTACACTAAATATTACGCATTAAATTTTGTTCCATGTTGTGCGATACGGTGTTTACGCTATTTAGATTTAGAGATATAGATATTTATCTATTGACCGCATTATAAATCTATTGTAATAAGCCGCCTTGTTGTAGTGTTAGTGCTCTGTTCTGGTGTCGGTTGCGAGTTGTTTGAAGCTCTGCCCAGTGACAGTTTTCGCTTCGTCATGTTGTACGAATCAGTTTGGTATTAGTCTACGCTCCTAAGGTGTTGGACTGTCAAACAAATGAAATTAAGCTGAAACTAAAACGTGCAAAAAGTTCATAAAATATTACGTAGCAAAGCCGCGAGGAGTTTTAGGATCTACCTATGAGCATAAATATTGTAGTCCATAGATGTAGAAAGAAACTAGAGTTTACATTTTTTTTTTAATGCGTACACTCTGCGAGCGTGGACGTGGCAAAATTTGTCTCAAAAGCATTTCCAAACCCGGTAAATAAAATACATGTTTATAACCTACCTTGTAATGTTTCTTCCGTGCCCTGCCGTTTGAAGTACATATACTTGGGACTGTCCGGACAAAAGGGAAGCGTGATTAACTGGAAGACAGTTGGAACCGCCGCCAAAGCTAGCATGTATTGCCAGTGGTCAAGATTTCCGAGGATGAACGGAAGTCCAAGGATGGTGGACAGCAGGATGGCAATGCCGATTGACAATTCGAAGGTCCCACCGACTGCCCCGCGTAAACGGTCAGGCGAGATTTCGTTCAAATAGGTGGGTGCAACGCACATCGTCACGCCTACATGAATGCCACATTTATTCCTCCAATAAAAGAACAAACTTCAAAGTAAAATCACTTGAATGTGTGTAGCACTTATAGAAGAAATTACCGCAGTTCAATCCAGCGAAGAATCGACCCACAATGAGCATCTCTACGGATCCCGCAGTTCGGGCGAGGGAATTGAGTAAAACCGCAACGATGGCTATGATGTTGTTGAGAAGCATGCTCTTCTTTCTGTAGGAAATATATTACGTAATAATATATTTAATTTAGATTTTTGCCCAAGCAGGTGTGATTCTTTTTGCGTATATCTTTTTTAATATTTGGGAAGCATTTATATATACTAACGGTCCGAAATGGTTGACAAGGAGCGAACTGCCCAAGGCACCCAGGACCGATCCTCCCGGGATGAGGCAATTGAGAAGCGCCCAGAGGGTGTTGAGCTCTCCGTTGTCCGTAAACATGCTTTCCTCTTGAGATTCCTCTAGTTTTTCGCACCATATGTCACCGGCCTGTGGATTCTCGCTGTCTCCTGGAGTTCCGCCTTTTTGGACACATTTGGTATTCCGAATCCATGCGCCTATTATCTGTTGGCAGCGATCACTATAAATCCGATATTAATAGGAACGCAAGACTTTCTGGATGACCCAGTCTATACAATCCATAAAATTCGGACATCTTTCAATGAACATTTTTTATGAATTCGCTGCAGTACAGCTCTTCAAACATCAGACATTTAATAAATTAATCAAATTACTGGATAAATTTAATTGAACAGCTCTTCGAATATCAAAACTTTATTTAGTTAACTAAATTAGATAAACTTAATAAAAATCTGCAACAGAATTTATTCTGAATTAAAAGATATACATAAACATATTAACGGTGTTACTTATCTAGTGCTGATCAACACAAGTCGATTCAAGGGAAGACTAGAAGGGTAGACGCTTGTTGATTGAGTAAATTGACTCACCATCTGTGGGGTATTGAGAACCCCAATATTGTAGCCGACGAGGACGCAGGATCCCAATGTGACAGAGAGAACGGTGAACACCAGCCAACATGTAGGCCTGCATGTCTGTATTGAGAAGGAAGAGATTATTTCCGTTTTCCGGCCGGTCAACACAAGTCCGGCCTTTTTTAAGATTAAAGCTAATTAAAATTAAAATTTAATTTAATTTAAATGTTGTACCTACTATGTGCTTCCGGTTGACCGTTTCCAACATTAGCGTTTCCATATTTGCTACCGATCACATAGAATGACTGACACTCTCAAGAAATGGTTTAGGCAAATTAACAGCTCAAGTTTTGAGCACTGGTTTTACTACTAAAGGTACTTGAGACTCGTTAATGAGGACAGCTCAAGTATAGTGAACAGGGAGGGATCCCTTTCTGTTTGTTTACTATGGCTCAAGGCTATACTCGCCACTTGTCAGAAACGTTTAAACACACCAAAACCCCATTGTGTGTCTCGACAATCAAAGTGTCGCTTTACGCAGTAGCTGTCAGCTTGTTGATTTGCCCAAGGATACGAATTAGTGCGTTTAAAAAAGCCGACAGCTTATCAGACACCTTCGGATTGACGCGTCTTTTGCAAATTCACTAAGATAGCTTTCACTTCGGAAGTTCACTTAAATAACAATACTACCGGCTCGGGAATTTTTGCGAACTTTTTGTTCACTCACTTCATTGAGTGACAAGAAGGACAGTGAATTGGACGGCCTTTTCTCCGGTTAATTAGGACAAGTAACTGCACTTAACGAATAAACAAAGTTTTCCACAGCGCTGTGTACATTCCCTCATCGGTGGGAAAAAATACTACTCAGCGATCAAATTTTGCAGCTATCAAGAGAAATTCCTAAGAAAAGAAGAAAATGAACTTACGTGCTCACAAAGCGGCCTGAGTAGCTTAGCAATGGTGTGAACTTAAATAATTTAATTTTAATTTTTATAACATCGTCGTGTATCAATTTGACATCTAGAGTGACGAGCTCACTGTCTAAATACGGACGCGGCAATTCGCTTGGCTGTCCGGCTGTCTGTCTGTCTGTTTGTCTATTTGTCTGCCTCTTTGTCTTCCTGCCTGCCTGCCTGCTTATCTGTCTGTCTGTTTATCTGCCTGGGCTTCTCTGTTTGTCTTCATGTCTGTCTATTCGACTGTCAGTCGGGCAGTCTGTCTAGATGAGGGGAAGCTAAGAGAATCACACAAGTATTTACCTGGTTCTTGTTCTTGTTGCTCGTCAGTTTCTTCTGGCGAGTATTCGCGCAGGAACTCCGCAAAGGCGCCGTTGTTGTTGATCAACTGATGAACCATGTGTGATAAGTACGCGGGTTTGGTTCTTTAAGAGACCATTGGGTCTGATGGCATTTTCGAAAATGTTTACCACTGCAACGGATTACGGGTTCCATAGTTTGAAAACATGATGATGATACATTCGCGTTAGACAGGGACAGTGTACGAGCTGTGGAACGTTTAATCGGCTACGCGGCGCTTGTGTGTGCGTACGGTGCACACAGCCGTGCACACGTTCCACTCCAGTACAACTGTCCCTGTCTAACGCGAAAATACAGTAGTCTTATGTGTGTGGCTTTGTGTTACCATGTAAACAGTTGGAAGATTGTGGATTGTCAGCTGATTGAGTCTATATGGAGGCAAAATAAAGTGGTACTAATTACTTCAGCCGTGAGATATAACACATACACACAGACAGGCAGACAAATAGGTAGAGAAGCACACAGACGAACAAACAGACAGGCATACGTGCATCCAGAAAGACAAACATTCTGACGGACAGACAAGCAGACAGGCAGGCAGGCAGACAAACAGATGGACAGACCAACAAACAGATAGACAAAAATATGGACAGCCTTACAGACCGACAGACAGAAGTAGTAGGGAAGAAGGATAAATCAGCACAATTTTTTACCCCTCTGTAAAAACCAAAAGTTACCCCCATTTCGTATCGTATAAAAACTAAATTAAAAAGTGCCAAAAAAATAATAGCAAAAAATGCCCGTTTGAAATCTTCTAAAAAATGTGTGAAATGGGCAAATTTTAGGTAAAGCGAATGGTGAAGTGAGTATGTAGATGAAACGAAAGAGTGAAATACCCAAAAACTCGCTAAGTGAGTTTTGTCTCTTTTAAAATTCTGCTTTTGGGCAAAGTTAGTTTATTATCTTAGAACTGACGACCAATATGAAATGATGAAAAATTTGTTTGCAAAACGTTTAATATTGGGTTGCCAGAGGAGGTGGGTAAAACGCACTTATACTTAGGCAAAAATGCCTTACTGCGCAACTAAACACATCACTAGCTTCGAAGGGTATAGGTATAATAAAGTGAGCTCAAAATGATATAATGATCATGCCTTTCTGACAACTGAACTTAGTGTCTCAACATGAACACATGATCCAATTTCAAAATGAGAAGTATAATGATGAACAGCGAGGTCATGTCGACATCTAGTTGTTGCAGACGCATCGCTGACCACGCGGGCACCAGGAGCTGGAGTCGGTCGCAGGACTTCGACAAGCGCCACCTTTCTTGCGCTGCGAGAAGCAGAACGTGTCACAGTCCTTGACCCGGCCTCCGCTGATCGACCACTGGAACATGCGCCACAGCCACTGCTCAATCGGACCGTCACAGGCATAACCAACCCAAGTCTGTTGGAGCCAACGACAAAACACCGCGTTCTTCATCCCGTTTTCAGGAACAGACGCAGCCATGGCGGGAGCCATCAGCATGCTGCCAAACACGACCAGTAGCAAAAAGGAAGTTCGGGTATACATGCCGGAAAATTGAAGGGGTGTGCGTTGGATGTACTTTAAGAAAACTTTAACGGATGAAGAGTTGATATATCCTATGAAAGCAGCCTCAGTAGACCTTATATATATACAAATTTTCCAGTTTATCTTTTAGGGGAAAGGTCCAGTGTTGATCCGTAAATCCGCATTTACTGCTTTGGGACGCGCCAGCCAACATTTCTGATTACCACTGTTTACTCCATTCGTTTATCTTCCTTATCGTGCCGATTCCTCATTCCCAGCTCGATAACTATTTGTTGCGGATGTTTTTGTTTTCGTAAAAATATATTGTATTTACGTCTTGTTTTCTGTTGTTTTGGTGAATACGGATTTCACGCCAGGCAAACGGTAACTGGACTAGCAGACATACAGGTGAGCCATCAAACAATTTGTCTGACTCTCTTTCTATCTATCTACCTGTCTGTCTCTGTCTGTTTGGCTGTCTAGATTTTTCCTTTTACACTCTGCGCGCGTGGGCTTGACAAAATGTGTATACATTCATTAAGACGTATCACTCGTCTGCTGCATCCGCCACGCGTGAGCCAACTCTGCCGGGATTTGAGGGATATAGCCGCCTTGATGACATTTTTAAATCTGACGAGGCGTAACAGTGTCTCCACCAATCATCAGGATGCGCAGTTGGAACAGGAAGAGCACTATGACGTAAATGGGGGCCCTTATAAAGCCAGCCACGAAGCTTTCCCAAGCGTTGTGTGGTGTGTACCGGGTAAGGAACTTACTTTTTGGAAAATATTCTCATGCAGTTGGCCTCGCAACGGGCAATAATTAAAACTTTCTACTTTGACCAAAATGTCACAAATAGCTCGGACTCTAGCCGGCGACTCCATGCGTCTAAAGGCGAAAGTCTAAAAGAGTAAGTTTAAAAGATGGTAATTGTAGTTTGTAATTATTAGTTGTCTTTAATATTTAATAGTTACGCAATTATACTTTCGAGTTGTAGTTTATAATTTACTTAGTCGAAATTATGTTTTTTAGTGGTTCATAAAAATAGATGTGAACGAATGACACACGGTGATTGTGAATATACAGTTCTTATTGCAGGCTTAATGATTGTCGTGCATTATGTAATGAAATTTTCCGGTTCCGAGTTTCTTTTCTCATGGTTTGAATTTTTCAAATTTTTCCTGTTATCTAATTTTTTTGCCTGCCTGTTCGTGTTTTGTTTCGAAATGTATGATTATGCATTATGTGAACACTTTCGGTACATGTCCTGATTGGTCGTAAAGAAACGGTGCAATTTAGGGCGGAGTTTTCAGTTAGTTTAAACAGCAAAAGTCACGTGATGAGAGTTTTTCTTGGGGCTGACTGCACACGCCTATACAACCTATAACTGAAAAATACAACTTACTACAACTATCTTTTATATAAACCCCGTCTAAAGCGGGTGTCATGCTCGTAGACCACAGCAGCAAAACTAAATACAGTGCAAGTTTTCGTCATTTCACTACGTCTGCCGTTGTGAACATCCTTCGGTTCCCACGGGTCCCAAAAGAAAGCTGTTCTCAATAAAACCAAAAAAAATTTAGTAATGTTCTAAAACATTATGTTCATGCAAGAAGGGGTTTCTGAAACTATTTTGAGCTCGAAAGAGTAAAACGAAATAAATGACGGTAGACTATCCAACAAATGAATGATATCTGGAAGGACAATGTCAAACGGACAAAATGTCATACGGATAGAACAGAATGCCTGAAGAACATAATGTCCAAAGGACATGTTTTCGCGACATCGTGTATGGGGACAAGATATCGGGGGACAGGATGTCTGCGCACCTATAGAAATTACCAGCAGTGTCCACTGTCGCTATATTCTGATACTGTACGTGTGCCAGTAAATCCTTGTTTATTGCACGAATATGTGTATTCGGAAAGAGTTGGTTGTTACAACAGAAATTAAGGTGTAACTCCTTAATCTGTGGTTTTGCCTTATCTCTTGTAATCTGCGGATGTGACGAGTTTTATTCTCTGAATAGCTCTGACCATCCTTTCTCGATTTTTGTAACTGGTGGTTAATTGTGTGAGGATAGGGAAAATCCATCAAATCCATGGTAGTTCAGGAAGAAATTCTGCTAGCCGATTTCTAATTGTATTTGGGATGGGTTAGTACTCGCAAATATACTTTAAGTATTTAAGTATATTATATTTAAAGTATATTTTGGATGGTTAAACAGTGCTGAGATGACTCGACCTTAATAAAAATTTGGCAAGCTCCAGGGTCCAATACGCGGAAAATATTCGACAACAATTCACATGCACCGGCAGTTTCAGACGAAATTTTTTTTCTCTGCATTATTCAGTGTAGCGAGTAGCTTTGCGTAGCACATCACCGCTTAAACCAGATTGGCAGATTTGGCTAGGCTGAAAAAAATGCTGTCGCTGTTCGCCAGTAAGTTTGCAGGAGTATCGAATTCCTTCACTCGGCCAGCATCGAGCACCATAATCCTGTAAAGCAACCATGAAATGAGGCAGGCAAGCCTTTTATTGTGTGGTTCCAATGAGTTTACCGCGAGCTATCCATAATGGTATTGATGCGATGGGCTATGGTCAAAACGGTACATTCCGCAAAGTTCACTCGAATGGTGTCCTGAATTAAGGAGTCCGTCTCCAGGTCGATAGCTGCGGTCGCTTCGTCCAAAACGAGGACTTTAGTTTTCCGCAGGAGAGCGCGTGCCAGGCAAATCAGCTGTCGTTGACCAACGCTAGAACGGGAAGGTACTATGTGATTTAACGAAGTTGATGAGCTAGCAGAGCTCGATGTAGGCACTTGAATTGAGCTGCGGCACGGCGGGTAGGCGGTACTGACAGAACGTAAAAACGGACGGGCAGATTGACGGACAGACGGACGGATTGACGGACGGTCGGACGAATTGACGGACGGACGGACGGATGCATGGACGGACGGACGGAAGAGTGGGCGGATGAATGGACGGAGAAGGAGATGCAAAGACAGACGAACGGATAAAAAGATGGATAAGAGGAACCAGTGTGGAAAGGAGGAGGTTAACAACCCAGCCTTCGAACGAAGGAGCAGACAAACGGATCAGAGGCACACATGAAATGATGTACACTTGGAGTTAAAGACGGAAGATTTTTTGGACACTAACCTAAGGTTTTCTCCTCCTTCAGCGACCAAGTGGTCCAAACCTTCTGGGAGCGAGTTAACATACTGCTTCAGATGCGAATTCCCCAATGCTTGCCACAGCTCCTCTTCGCTGTATTGGCCAAAGGGATCCAGATTCATTCTCAATGATCCACTGAAGAGTACAGGTTCCTGCAAGACAAAGGTGCGAGAAACCTGTGACAAATGAGAGTACACTTGTGTTGGCTCTTTCTTTTGGAGGGATACCTGGGGAAGTATGGTTATTCGAGAACGGACGTCATGAAGACCAAGCATCGAAATGTCAACTCCGTCAATCAAAATGGAGCCTCCTGCCGCCTCAATGATGCGAAAGAGAGCCAACGTCAGTGAGCTCTTTCCGGCGCCAGTTCGTCCGACAATTCCTATCTTCTCGCCACTAATAATGTTGCAATCTACTCCAGTTAGCACCAAGTTCAAATCTTTTCGATATCTGCAACAGCGAAATAAAAAATTTGACATAGCCTCCAGGCCGATATGTAAGTACTTCCATTTACGTGTCTAGATGTCTATCTCTCCACCTGTCTACCCGCCTGTCCGCCTGTCTGTGTTTTTTCTGTCTGTCTGTCTGTCTGTTTACCTGCCTGTTTACCTGCTTGCCTGCCTGCCTGCCTGCCTGTCTGTCTGTCTGTCAGTCTGTCTATCTGTTGACTGTATGTCTTCCTGTCTGTCTGTTTGTTTGTCTGTCTGCACAGTTCGTCACCTTGTTTGATATTGTTTAAAGCTGATTTCGCCTGCTTGAGGCCAATCCTTAGCCGCTCGGCTGCTCTTAATCACCCATGGTGCTTCATTCTCCACAGCGGAGTACTCGTTAATTCGCTCCACCGAAACGATATTACTCTCCATTGCACTGACACTTTCCACCATCCAATTCAGAACTTGAGTCACACTGAGAGCGTAACTGATGGACAGACCGGCTTGGTCCGGAGTGATACCCCAACCTTGATCACGTGAAATTACGGCGAACAGCGCGGCAAAGAAGGTTATGAGATTACCCGCGAAGTCCAGCCTAATAGCAGCCCATCTGGAGGACCAACAATAGAGCAATTCACAAAAATGCCACGCAACAACTGAAAAATGTTCATACCGGTGGCATAGTTGATACAGGAAAAAGGGCTTGTTGTTGGTGTTCA
Source organism: Hypsibius dujardini (assembly GCA_001579985.1). Lineage (NCBI taxonomy): Eukaryota > Metazoa > Tardigrada > Eutardigrada > Parachela > Hypsibiidae > Hypsibius > Hypsibius dujardini. Next base: position 3,300 of record LRSR01008891.1, on the reverse strand, counting down.
CTCGATTTTCATTGTCTGCAATGAATCGTTGTCTTTGTTTGGTCGCCAGTATGACACTCGATCCCATTAGTGATTCCTGAAAGTGGGAGTAGATCGGTGACCGAGAGACTGAGTCGAGACGTTTCAGTTGGAGACTTGTTGCGATGAAATAGCGCTGTAAGATTGCAAGGTTACATCCTCGTTTCAGAGTAAAAATCACAAGAAATTAATCAGCAGACTTGCAAATACTTTACGGGAAGCAATCCATCAGGCAAACAGACAGACAAACAGACACACACAGACAACAGACATATAAACCCGACAACCAGAGAGACAGAGATACAAACAAGCAAACAGAAGTTAAAACAGGAAAACAGGCAGACAAATAAATAGACATGTGGATAGAAAGGCGACTATACAGACAAACAATTACCTGAACCAGCCAGTAAACGATTCCAATGGGTATGATTACTGGTGCGAATTGCCATGTGTTAATGCAAATCTGCAAAATGCTAAAAGTTTGCCACGATAGCTCAACAAAAAGATCTCAGTCTCCGTGCCGAAGGATTGAGTTGGCATTTTACATTTTACCATTTAACTCTCCAAAAGGTCTCAAAAAAAGTAATTTTCTCTGTTACTATTCTCCGCTAATTTTGTGTTTTTAAAACTAGTCTGCGTTCTCGTTCAGTATATGTTATCGTGCCCTTTGTCTCTCATGCTTATGGATGAAATTTCTTTCAGTGCACGTGGCAGCTCAGTTTATCCTGAGCTGAAAACCTTTATTCGTCGTCTTTCTACGAGGACTAAACTGGCAAAGGTCAACTTACCACGACCAGTGTAAATGCAACACTGTGAATGCAATAGACAGTGTCCTCAAAAATAACCGGAAGGACAGAGTCCACCACTTCGACATCCTTGGAGAAGCGGTTGACAATCCGACCCAGTGGTGTTGTGTCAAAGAATGACATGGGTGCTCGCATTATCCGCAGAAGCAATTTCGAATGCAAATTCCGACTAGCCTTGATCTGACCGTAGGCCAAGATTGAGTACGATAACAGAACGAACAGAGCTGAAAGTATGTGGAACAGTTCTTCAAAATATCGGTCCGCATGCATGTGGACAAGTGGGAATGCAGGCAGAAAGTCAGACAGGGAGGCGAAGCAAACAAGCAGGCAGGAAGACAGGCCGGCAAATAGACGGTTAAGGAGGAAGGCAAGCAAATAGGTAGACAGGTAGGCAGGTAGGCAGGCAGGCATGAAGACAGACAGCGAGATGAACAAGCAAACAGGCAGACAGTCTGACAGGATGGCAAGCAAATAATTAGGCAGGCAGATATATATTCGAATTGGCTATTCAGCAGGCAGACAGGCAGCTGGCCTAAGGTAAATGCAGAAGAACGCATAGCTAGGTAGACAAGGTAACATCCACACAGACAAGTGACAGGATATAGCCATGCACGAATCGTCCAAAACAAATATCACCAATTCGCTTACCCTGAATACCGCCAAACATGCCATAAATACCCAGGCGAAAATCCCTTTGATTTGTATCGTTCTTCCGAACTGGATCGCTCGCATCAGATGTCCAAGCAGTCAACCAGAAGCTTCCGCCAAGGTCAAAAGAACTGAAAGCAAAGTAAGATGCCACCATGCCGAAAACGGCTCTGTAGCTGGCATTCTTGAAGTACGAGCTATAGACGCTCCCTGCCACCCTGCCGATTGCTGTCATTTCTCTTGTCACGAGTCGTCCCTTAACAGGTTCATGTAGTCCTTTGACGAGACTTTTCAATCGGATTGGTAGGTTTGAGGTATGTTCCACGGTCTCCAGGATATCAGCAGCCAAACGACCTGATGTTGAAGATGTCTTTTCACGGAATGTGCTCCTCGGTTGTTTTATAACATCTTCGTGTATCAGCTTCACATCTGGAGTGAAGAGCACACTGTTTGAAAATTGACGCAAAAATTCACCTGGCTGTCTGTCTGTTTGTTTGTCTGTCTGTTTGTCTGCATGCCTGCCTTTCCGTCTGTATGTCTGTCTGTCTGTCTGCCTTTTTGTCTTCCTGCCTGCCTGCTTGTCTGTTTGCCTATCTGTTTATCTGCATGGGCTTCTATTTTGGTCTGAATGTTTGTCTGTCCGACTATCAGTCAGTCTGGCAGTCTGTTTAGATGTGGGAAAGTTAAGAGAATCACACAAGTATCTCTACCTGGTTCTTGTTCTTGTTGCTCGTCAGCTTCATCTGGCGAGTATTCGCGTAAGAACTCCGCAAAGGCGCCGTCGTTGTTCATCAACTGGTCGTAAGAGCCCAACTCTGACACGGTCCCCAGTGTTAGGACAATGATGATATCGGTCTGAGGCAGATAGCTGATACCATGTGTGACTAGTACGCGAGTTTTGTCCCTCAAGAGACCATTGGGTCCGACAACATTTTCGAAGATATGTTTGCCACTGCAACGGATTACGGGTTCCATAGTTTAAAAACATGATATTATAATGCCCCGATTCTTCCAAACTTACTCACACGTGGGCGTCGACAGCACTTAATGGATCATCCAACAAATAAACCTAAAGAAAGAAATACTCTACATAATTCAGTTAACTGTCGATCTCTTTAAGGTCTAAATTGACGAAGGCGTACATCGGCATTGGAATAGACCGCACGCGCCAGGCTAACTCTCTGCCTCTGTCCACCACTCAGATTTGCGCCTTTTTCTCCAATCTCAGTCTGATCTCCAGCATCCAGCATATCCAAGTCAGGTTTCATCGCACAAGCATCTAGTACTTTGTCGTAGCGTTCTTTCTCATATGGCTTGCCAAAAAGAATATTCTCTCTCAACGTCATGTTCTGGATCCAGGCTTGCTACGAAAAAGTAATCATATAGACCTGGCAGCAGGCAAGCAGAGAGGCACAGACAGTTAGGAGGACAGACAGCCAAACAAATAGACAAGTAGCAAAGAGATAAACAATCAGACAACCAGTGACAGCAAAACACGCAGACACGCAGGCATACACTTATACAACCGAAAAACAAACAGCCAGACGGACAAATAGGCAGACAAACAAATAGACAGACAAACAAACATGCAAACAGATGGACAGACAGACAGACTGACAGATCGACAGACAGATAAACAGACCGATACGCAAACAGATAGACAGAAAGACAGAGAGAAAGACAGAGACACAGAAAGACAGACAGACATAAAAACAGACAGACAGATATAAAGACAGACAGAAAAACGGACATATAAACACAAAGGCAGACAGACGAACAGGCGGACAGAGACATGTTTATAGACAGAGACGTACGCAGACAGACAGAT
>LRSR01008888.1:0-31043 GCA_001579985.1 Hypsibius dujardini | reverse complement strand
AGGAGGTTCGATCTAGGCAGAAACAGACAAACAGGAAAAACACCAGGTGAGCAAATAAAAACACGAAAATATATGCATTCACGTCACTACTCACTGCATCCACGTTCGTCCGAATTGTCCCTGAGAAAGCATAAAACTCGTTTAAGTAGTTCGGCCAGCCAAGCATTCATTCAGATACACATACCGACAATCGTAGACGCTGTCGCAATGCTTTTCTTTTGCTATGCACAGATTTGAGCTGGTACATCGGAAATCGTCCGCTAAACACTGTCGATAATCTGAAATTAGAGAAATAAATCGATTACATGTAGCTCAAACAGAAAAAGGATGGCCAAGTAGGCAGACGTACAGGTGGGGAGGACAGACAGACAGACAGAAACATAGGCAAACAGACACACACAGAGCAAACAGGCAGTCAGACTGACAATCATACAGACTGCCAGCCCTGCAGCAGACAAATAAATAGACAGTTAAACAGACAGACAAACAGAGACAGACAGACAAGTAAATTCATAGAGACAAATAAACAAACAGACAGACAGACAGACTACAGACAGACAGACAGATAGACAGACGTACAGACAAACAGACTACAGACAGACAGACAGACAGGCAGACAGGCAGACAGACAGACAGACAGACAGACAGACAAATAGGAAGACAGACAGACATTAAGGTAGATAAAAAACAGGTAGACAAATATTTCTCAGAAATACTTCCAAGTATGACATCAGACAAAACAAACAGCCATACCACAAGTATCCTCGTCGGACCCGTCAGCACAGTCTGCCGTTTTGTCACATTTCCAGTGCTGTGGTATGCAGTAGGTCGTGTTCCACGTATATGTCCGGCAAGAGAATTGATGCGATTCGCACACCGGCGGTGCTGGAAATCATTGATTAAAACAAAGCCATGATGGTTGTGCCTCTCCCTTCCGAACGTGCGGACCCATTCCCGTGAACTTACCGCAATTCTGCTTCTCATCGTCTCCATTTTTACAATCTGCGTAATAATCACATTTCCAGTTTTCTGCAAACAAAATAATCCTTAGCAAGTTGAACGCATCGCATCGTCCCGCCCAATCGAAAGAAGACCAGCAATATTGTCTTACCTGGAATACACTGTCCATTTGAGCACTGAAAGAAGCCGTCAGGACACGGTCGAGTCGCTGAAAAAAACCGAACAGGGCATTAGTCAACATCAATGAAATCTCATCAATAAGAAAATTATTGCCGTACGCACCACACTGCTCCTCGTCCGAGCCGTCGGCGCAGTCCTTCTCGCCGTCACAGGCGAAATACATCGGGATACACTCTCCTGTGGACCGGCATGTGAAGACCGGTGCACTGTAGGGGCATCCTGCAAGCGACAAAGCTGTAGGCGCCAGCCGAAAATGCGAAGCGCTTCCTGCGAACGCGAAGCATAATTTAGCGTTGCTTAGACCAACATGGCACCGGTGCCTTAATCAAAAAAGCAGACATAGACAAAATAAGCAAGAACGCGAGCCAATGGTCACCTGGGGATAATTCTATCTGACTAATCAATTCATGAATCAATCAGAACAATGGAATATCTACATCAACGAATAAGTTAAAAATTTTCCCGTGACACTTTTACTGTTAACAGTGAACTCCAATCCTAAGACGAAGGGCCTCCTGAAGACCTTTTTTCGGTCGTCAATCTTAGTTAGATGCTGAAAATGTGGGGCTCTTTTTAAATTAATTGTTTCAATAAATTTCGCCGGCGGATTTTAATTTATACAATTTGTACGCAAATTCAAAAAAGCTACTTAAACAACACTAGACTCTTTCCTCTAATAAAATTGATCAATCAATCAATTATTCAATCACTTTAAAAATCAATCCGGTCCGTCAATCAAATAATCGAACAAACTGCTACATCAACAATTAATAAACATACAGGAAACCGCGTCGATAATGTGGAAGGAAAGGCACCGACCAAGGTCATATCACCGCGAACAATCGCCCGAGAGAGAGAGAGAGAGGGTTCCCTCATCGCGTCGCGCATAGCCCCCTCTCGACTCGGCAAATGAGTGCAACGTCCTTTGGCAAACGCCACAAGTGTACTCAAAACTTTGATGACCCTGCTGTCTACACATACACTAAACTCTTTTTTTCTGATTTTACTCTTTTACTGCCTCTGTCTTATCTCGTCGTAGCTGTACATGTATATTGTACATGTATAATAAACGCTATTTTTACAGTACTCTGCACACGGCCACGCGATTGCCGCTGTAATTCCACGGTCCGTCACACACCGGAAGCGGAATGAAAAAGACCGCGCCTAGCCCAAAAGCATAATCAAAAATTCGAATTACGGAAAAGTCATTTTTTCCCGACTTTTTCTGTTGACGCGGGCGCGACGTAAACAGGACTTCCTCGAAATGCGAAAGGCCTAGGTTGCGGTGTGTGTGTAGTGCGTGTGGTGAGTGTCGGACCGTGTCGTTTCTACCGCGCGTCAAAATTAGCGAAATTCAATACTGACGGTAACACTTATCGCCGCGTTGAAAGGTTACTCGAGAGGAACGGAACCCCGACCGACCGACACTGAACCTAACGGACTGTGGCTAGAATGAAGAGCTTCCGTAAAGGGCGATTAAATTACTGATATAGTCCAGCAGACCGCTCAGGCGATGCTCCGTTGGTTCCCAACAGCAAACCTGACACGCAAATCAATTCGCAAAAAAAATCAGTAGCCCATTTTTCATCTGTCTGTCTGTCTGTCCGTCTGTTCTGTCTGTCTATATGTACGTATGTCTGTCTGTTTGTCCGTCCGTTTTCATGTCTGCCTTCAGTCTGTCTGGCTGTCTGTCTGTCTATCTGTCTGTCTGGCTGTCAGTTGTCTGCGAGTCTGTCTGTCTGCCTCCCTACATGTCTACGAGCCTGTCTGTTTGTCTGTCAGTCGGCCTACCTTGATGTCCTTTTTTCGGTACTTCTGTCTATCTGTTTGGATAGCTGACTGTCTGTCAGTCCATCATCCTATATGCCTGCCTGCCTAGATGCCCCGTAGATCCATGTAAACTGCCTATGTACGACTGACTTCAAATTACTCTGCAGAACCATTCAAAATACTAAGTAATAATAATAATAATAGAGTGTACTACTTCGCCCCTAATACCTGGGACCCTTAATAACTAGACGTTTGACGTGGACCCCCACACGCATCAATCTCACCACATCGGAATAATTTCGCCAAACAACCTTCGGAGCAAAATACCGACAATATATGGGCCAACTATTTAGGCCCATGCCTAGGAGGAGATGTCACGTCACATTACACGGCGTGTGATTGAAAATATAGCACTGATTTTCTGTTTGTCCTTGGTGAAGACGAACAAAAAACTTCTCCGCCGCAGCGTGGCGCAAAAGAAGAAGAGAAAACGACCCAACAGAAAGACCCGAAGCAATGCACAAAAAACTGCCGCGAAGAACCGAACTTTTCCTGAACACCACAGCAGCAGCAGCAGCAGCATGAGCTCGGCAGAAATGCACAAGGTCAGCAGTTGTGTATGTATTATTTCCACACCGCGTCAAGGTTAACTGATCGCACACAAAAACTACCTTACGTTATCAACTAAATAACAAAAATGCAAAGTTCAGCATCAACTTTCCGCTTGAAACAGCTTCTCTATGTAGCGCCTCTCAATGAGAAAGTAAGCCTCCTTTGTTGAAGCGATTTCCCGCTTTTGTCCCCCACCTCGAGTATTACGTCGAAAAAAAGGCCCCAACGGTAAATCTCCCACCCAACGTCCAAACTGTTACTGAACTGTTACGAACAAAAATTACGGACACATTATCAGCAGGAAATTCCTCTTAAATCCGTGTGCCTTTTGCTAAATCATCAAAACAAAAATTTCACATTGTGCGGTGTCCGTCGGTACCAAGTTCTATGTAGAGGTACTAGGCACTAGGTGCTAGGTAGTAGGCCACGGCCCACATTCCATCGTCCGCGATCGCGCGCACTCACTCACTCACTCACTCGACGGAGAGGGAGGACGACCAAAGCCGAGAAATGAACAATGCGAGTGCGCTTGATTTTGAAGGGGGGTGAACCTTGAACAGCCCCGAATATATCGCGAGGACTACCAACACTATACTACACAAACACGGTGGTTGGCTGGGTTGGTGAGGGTGACTCTCGAAAAAAGGTGCGCGCATTTTTCCATGAGCAAATTAAAGCGGAGTCGCGGACCGGTAAACAATTTTGAGGAAGGACATAAATTAGCAGTATGTGAAAGTTTGCGTTGTTACTGCGCTGGCACCCTCTGTGAGCCTGTCTGGCACCCTCTGTGAGCCTGTCTCCTGGTGTGAAGCGCCCCGGAATATTCCGACGAGCAAGACGGTACGAATACGACACTCCGACTGTCTCTTGGCTGTGGCTGTTGCTTCTTTTGAAGCTCGGAATAGAAGGACAGACGGCAAAAATTTAATTCAGATGGGGTTGAGCTTTGCTTTTCGCGGAAGCGAAAGCCATCAAATTGAATGTGCAGTGCACTGCGGCAGAGAGGGCAGCTTCGCACTGCATAAATACAACAGCTCTCTCGATAGATCGTAGAGAAGAAGTACTTGTCCTTCTCCCTTCGCTCGGCGAATTTTGATGCATCTCTGCAGTGGATGTACCTTGACGGAGCGGGTGCAGGTGGCATAGTGGTTGGTGTTTGGCCTACTGCGAAACCATTCCGAGGGCGACGGAAGAAAACATTTATGCCACTCACGCACAGCACAGTCGGTCGGTCAGCCATTTATGCCACTCACACGCAGCATAGTCGGTCAGTCAGGCAATCAGCTGGTCGCTTCACTCGCCACACAAACGATAAAGCAAAGGCATGATATTCAACTTCCACATTAAACCAATTCATTCTATTATAGCCTCCGAATTTTACTTACACAAAATACAATTTTTGGTTATCAAATAAAATTATAAAGCGATTTTGTGGCTGTTGATGTCAGGTATTTTGTGGGACTGAGAGAACAGGGCATTTCACTCCTAACTAGATGATGTGTGTACAGCACTACATAAACATTAGTCGTCAACACTGTGATCGCCAAAAAGCCACATCGTGATATGAACATTTTACACCATAAAGCGGCCCATTAAAGCAGAATTAAACCAGGTCAGAAAAAGTCGTCGCAAAATGACCACAATCTATTGTTAATCCCCAATGCGAGTTAAAGTCAATAATGACTAGTATGGCGTGCACACGTACCATTCCATATTTAAATACTAAAAATCTGCTTCATCCATTCTTTAACAATTACCAGCCTGACGAGGAAGGCCCATGACCGTAGAAAAACGAGAGCCGAGCTCAAGCAAGACAGCACAGAAAATATTGGAAATTCATCGGTCAAAAAGCGCACTTACTTATTGGGCTCTGCTGGCTCTCCAGCCGACTCCACTGGACGCAGAATGCGATGCCCAGCAGTAACAGCCGCATTTCCAGAGCTGACTGTCTCTCTCGCGTAGCTTTTACTGCCGGCAGTCACTCATTGAGCGTAAAATCCGGACGCTCCACTTGCGCGTGTCGCTAATTCCACCAATCAATCAATCAAGCACTCGTGCACGCAGCCGAATGTAGCCGGCGTCTCCGGTCTTCGCACCACACACGCGTCCGGCAATCCTCACGATCCCAAATCAACCGGCTCTATATCCAAGGGGTGAGAACAATGCAACAAAAATAGGATCAAAAAAATTGACCGCCGGTATATATTTGCACAGGAAGTCGGTGCTCCGCACACTGGACGATGACGACGGGGCAATTTTTGGAGAGGCTGAGGAGACGACGTCGACGACGATGGATATGTGTGTATATGGATGTCAAGGGCGCAGACAGCGCAGGTATACCGCCGTTAAAAAATTCAAGAGAGAAAGAGCGCAGTAGACAAATGACAGCAGGGGAGGGAGAGGAGAGAGAGGGGAGGAACAGGTGCGGTGCACTCTCTCTCACACTCTTCGCTTGAATATATATGTATATGCTAGTAGTATATACTGGCGTGGAGTACCGCCGCCGATAAAACAAAAAATGAAAGGGTAGAAAAACACAACTCACTCATCACAACTGCAGCGAGCGAGCGAGAGAGACTGGTTTTTTTGCATGCGCATTGCCGGCGTTAGCGGAGACTAGGTAGAGAGGTACGGTAGAGAATTGCCACGCGTTCTCGTCAACAACACTCGAAACTTTTTCGCGCGAGCGACAGGTAAACGCATATGATGGGCGCTCTGTCAGGCTAAGGCTGACCTCAGCTACGAGAGAGAGAGAGGAGAGAACACAGCACGCAGAGAGAGGATGTTGCTGATAGGCATTTCGCCAGATCGACCGGCGACGACGACGGCGAGAGTGGGCGGAGTGTGCCAGCTTGGACTGTGGTCCAACTGAGTCGTTTGCGCTTGATAGGCCCACCGCCTACGCGGCTTATTTAACCTGTGGGCATCATCAGGGCGTATGGGAACCTGTTTGTGTGACGATGTGATTGGTAGCGGGGAAAAATGATTGTTATTGATAATCCAAGGTGTATCACATCTGGCGCGATTGCAATAAATCACCCGGCGTTCATAGACTTTCCCCATGGACGACGGACACGTGAAAGGAGTTAAAAATCCGACGACGACGACGACGATTTCGTGTGCTTACCCTGTTCAAGACGTCGCTCGTGTGTCTTCATCTTCTCACCAAAAAATTGTTTCTAAGACAAGACAGGCATGTACATACTACTCCTACTACAGCGAGATACCCAGTGGAAAGTTTATGTTCTGAAGGCGCTTCAAGAACGCTTTATAGAATATAAATGTTTTTATTCGAGCTCATCGCGAAACCTGAAATTGGGTCTCTGGTTCGACCCGATTTCACAGGAGATGCAGTGTTCTTTTTTACCAGCGTGAATCCTGCACGATCGAGGTGAACTTATGGCAATGCAGGGTACTCCTACTGTTGTACTTAGTAGGTATCCAGGTCGGGACTTTGTTATCGATTCACTCAGTCAACAGTCTCTGTTTATCCTGTGCTCCGGAATCTCGATCGAGACGGGTCTTCGGGTACATCATCCTGTGCTCCCGAATCTCGATCGAGACGAGTAATCATCCTGCACATATAAGTACACGAACCATTGAACCAGGCGGCTACCGTTCTCGTTTATTAATTTGAGGTCGCCGGCAGGCTCGCAGCCATAACATCCGGTGTGGCGCCGTGCGCCAGGGTGCAGACGAAGCCTTGGTTTAACACAAAAGGGTGCCGTTTGAGCCATAATTCATGAAACTATCAAGAAACCGGATACACTGCCTGAAGTGTAGGGAGAAGCATTTTGAAGACCTTCTAGAAACAATGAACTACCGGAATATTAGTAGTCACCTAGTCGTAGGTTGATGCTCATAGCGCCACCTTTCGGTGCTCAGCCAGCATTAGTGCGTGATCACAGAATGGCCAGAAATTAACGCGTCGACCAAAAAAGTCTGTTTTTTTTCTGAATGATGATAGGAAATGGACGTTTCAGAGCTCATGACAATAAAAATGGAGGCATGTTGATTTCTGGTAAATTCTTGTCGTATTATTCCAGAAATATTACCTCTGTAGTACTAGTGTAATTGTGTAATATTACTGTTAGTATTTCCTTTCGCTAAAACGTTGTTGAGAGCGCGAACGAGTTTACCTGATTTTTAGCTTTTTAATGATGTAAAAACTTTTGTTTGCTGCAAAATCAGGCATCAGTCGAAATCATTCCACACAAAAATGACTGATGAATATTAAGTGGGACCTGGTAAAGCAAGTAGCTTACTACTCGTGTTTTCGCCAATTCCTTACGATAAAATGAATTATCGCAGCGAACTCTTAATTAACCGCATCAATCTATTAAGAGAAAAGGGAGGGAACGTCGAAGACAACGGTACACGGTGGCTCTTCAGCACTTTATTCTATGTGAGACCTGCTTATTACTGCTACGTGTCAATCCGGTTTCTTTTGATCAACAAACCGACGAAAGAAAAAACAATTAGTACGTGATTTCTACTCGAAACGTCAAAACTAAACGACGATCGACGACTTTTTCCTCGAGGAGGATCGGCGGTCGACCTGTCTGAGTCATCATCATGGTATGGATTAAAAAAACACCCACTCAACAGATCAGCCGCACTGCCGGGTGGGCGCAGACCGTGTTTGTTTCCGCGCCTTTGGCTTCCGCTAACGAGAACACCTTGTTCGCAAAATAAGTATGCAAGCAGACTCAACAGGGTGCTTCAGCAGTTAAATTTCTAACATGCACAGAAATCATATACCATTCAAATTCACACCCGAGTGCTAGCACCACGCGGGAGTAATACGTACTTTGATATGCACTGTAGTTCTCAACTCGGTACCCTGAGAATGATCTCCTCTCCTCGTTATCCTTGCTGACGCTGCTTTAATTGTGCTAATTGTGAACTACCACAACCGGGAACTCTTCTAGTGTGATCCCGGAAAAGGTTGTGCTAATTTGCTGCTTTCTCTACAAGTCGGCCTAACTTTTGCCCCAGCAGCAGAAAACATGCGGAAGTCCTTGACATGGATCACAATTTCCATTCTTCTGGCTTGTCTGATATCCCTCGCGGAATTCATGCCCACGGCTACAGCTTTCGTCCTCCAGGATTCGCAGTCAGTAAATTTACAGACCCGAAGCAAGCGGCAAAGTCCTGATTTAACTTCCCTGGTAAGAAAAATCAGTTACGAGAACCGATCGACGCAATAAACGCGTTTCAGAATTGCCAGAATTTTCGTATAATGAAGAAACGTACAACGTGAAAAGCGTTTCCTGATTAAGAGATATAAATATAAATAAACATGCGCGTTCAGTTATTTTTTAATCATTTCTTTATCTATATTGGGCTGGCGCTTTAGTCTCTTTACTAATGCTGGCTGGCTAATTAATCACCAAGAACAGATTGACAGGCAGACTTGTCTGGCCAGAGAAAAAAAAATAATATGCATGTGTGTTTATTTTTTAATTTGTTTTAATTTAATCTGTCTATTTTTACCGATAACAGATCATTGCCGGAGCTCGGGATATTTTGAACTCAGGCGGTGGAGAAGCCATCCGAAACAGCCCCGACAAGACGAGTGCGTTGATGAGCTACGTCAAACAGTTTGCCGTGCGGAAGGTCCTCGGTGACGGAGTGGTCGGGCAAGTCCTCGGCCGCGGGCTCTTCGGACAGAATGCGGTGGCGACTACCACGCAACCGAGCGTCGGATTTTTCAACCGCCTCTTTGGCGGCGGTGCAACCTCGGCACCTTCCTCGAATTCAAAAAATTCCGGCGATTCCCATCCGGATGACAACAACGGACCGCATGTCAGTATCTCCGGCGGCTCAAACAACTCCGACAAGCGTACCAATACAGCTGACCATAGCTCAAACAACGGCAACAACAACAACAACAACAGGGACACTGCTCCCGTCAGGGATTCAAACACTGGCGGAAGTTCTTCCAAGAGCAAAACCGAAGACGTTTCTTCGGGAATATTGGCTTCGATTGCAAAAAAGTTCTCGGGCTAATCCCGCTTCTACGCTTAACTACGTGTACAATTGTGTTGTGTATCATGTTGGATGTCAAAGGCAGCACGATTCTATTAAACCGATCTAAAGTGATTTTAAATCACTTGTAATTTGATGGATATTCGTGGATTAACGAAATTAACACAATTCAAATCGATAATACTCAATATATCTTCTTTCTATGTCGAGGGACTCCATTGAGCTACACACGTGGCAGAAACCCTGCGCTAACCGAGTTAAGCCATTTCACTCGTTGGACGCTGTTGTACACAGCCATGAGTTAAAATGCTCAAGTCGATTAGCGCAAGGTTTTTGCCACGTGTGCATGTGTCTTCGCGTCTTACCGGAATCATCCGCTTTTTTAAAACAATACTTGTCGCCTAATCAATTAGTTGTCCTATATGAATTTTGGGATTACTTGATGCAATGACTCTCCCGTTCACTTCTGGCTTTGATCAAAAGGAGCAAGCTCTTATTTCTACTATTACTTGGCTTCGCGTTCTCGGCTTGTGAGATGACAAAACGTCATGTTAATTCAATCAACAATCAATGTATACAATAGTCACAAATGATGTTTTTCATTTGGCGAACTTCAGAAGCTCCCCATCCAAAGTGTTCATGATCTATTAGTTGACCTGAACTTTATCCAGCACATTCTTTTTAATTATCGAATATTATTGATAATAACATTGAAACCAGTTTCTGCCGTAACCCCTCAAAGCTGAGTAAATAATTGTGACGGACCCTGCATTTGATTTGCGCGGTAAGTTTCAACCATATTTTATTCAGCGTTAAGGATTGTCAGATTGTAGGATTCGAATCTGACCTACTCAGATTCAGGACAGCACATCCGAGTGCTCGAAAGTGTCGCATGCGCCAGCGCAATGAAACCACAAACAAAAAAACGCGAAAATGCACTTAACAAGGAACGAAAAAGAATCCTGACGAGAACCAAACATCAGGGAACCAAACATTCAAGCGATTACTAGCATGAGCTTCTTCTGGGCGTCCTTGTCGGAGATTGCCACCTTGCCTGGAAAGACCAAATGAACAGCTATGAAATTCTGCGGTCGAATCATTGGTCCGGTAGAAGAAAAAGGTGCTCACCGCTTTTAATTTCGTCATAGTACAATCCCTTGGGCTTGGTGCTGAGCACGTCTTGCAGGGTCTTGAAGTCCACGGCGAACTGCTTGCCGACCTTGCTGGGAGTCGTGGCGTCTTCATCGAGGAGGACGGCCTGCGCAATCTTGAAAGCCCCCTTGGCGACTTTCCCGAGGGTGCTCAAGAACGATTTAACCTCCAAATCTAAAACAGAATAGACTTTGAAACCCTTGATAGCCCTTGAGATACCTTAATGGACAGAAATAGCGAATCGAAGTTGCCGGGACTTACCAGCTGCGGCGGCTGCTGCGTCTTCGTCGGACAGAAGCTCCTTGCCGATCTTGAAGGCCGCACCGATTGCCTTGGTCCAGAAGCTTCTTTCCTGGACGGCTAAAAAGCCAACGGCAAAAAATGTTAGGTTCGCCTATCATCTGGATCAAGTCAAAACTGAAAACATGATATACACTATGGAATTAATACCTTTAATCTCAGCATCTTCGTCGGACAACGCAGAAACGCCCGCGTGCGCAAGCCCAGAGATGACTCCCTTCCAGTTGATTCGTTCCTGAACCTCCCCGTCGGCGAGCTCTTTCGCCTTGGAGCGTAGATTGAGAGTACGGATGATGTCCTTCAGCTTGTTGATGTTCTCCTGGGTAGGAGTGGCCTCGCTGACTGTTTTCAGATAGTCCGCGATGTCCTTCAGGATTTCCGTGACGAGGAGGTTGAACTCTTTGAAGAACTTCCGCACGACATACTGTCCTTCCTCGTTTGCGAACGCGGCGGAGTCGTTGGCGTGGATCGTAGTGAAGTTGAGGAAGTCTGAATGAAAAAGGAACAAAACACCATGATAAAAAACAGACAGACAGGAAAACAGACAGTCAAATAAACAGAAACGTAGACACAAGTACTAAATATGGAAAGCTAGCAGACAGGCAGATAGAGAGACACATGCCGATAAAAGAAGTCTCTACATATAGAAACAGGAAGTCAGATAGGAAATCAAGCAGACAGACCTCCAAGCAGGAGGGTAGGCGGATAGTTAGACAGACAGGCATGGAGCGATATAAAATATTCTTACTGAGAACAAAATTTGCCGAAGAGCACATCTTGCTGACGTCAGAGTAGATGCTCTCCTTGGCGATCCAATTGAAGAATCGAGCCTCGCAGCCGCATCGGTCAGGCACACAGACGGCATCCTTGAAGAGAGAGCAGACGTTGTTGGAGCAGGCGGTCGGGATGCAGACCGTGCCTTTTTCGAGGTCGCAGCTGCGTTGAATCCCCTCGTGAGATTTTTTGTCGGCTATAAAAGATGAAGTGGCCAGAGTACCGACGATGAGAGCAAGCCCAACCAGCGATGAAAGCATCAGGGACGACGACATTGTGGCAAAATTACAGAGCGTATGTAGTAGAAAAGTTCGAATCGTTGCAAATGAGAATGATGAAACAAACTCGGAGAATGAAGCGGTTTATATACGCCACACTGGTTAGTGGTTAAAACGTTTCGGGAATTCCCTTGAGGAACCGACGGTCACTTCACGACCACGCCCTGCCCTTCGTCTGTTCAACACGCCTGATTCTCTGAACGCAGCGCAAGGAGACACCTAATTCATGTCCGGTTTCGAAAGCCGGACAACTGTGCATTTCTGGGAAATCCTTCGCATTCGTTATTGCACAATTTTCGGCCAAATGAAGCTGAAGCATATTGTTCAGAAGTAGTTATGGTTAAGGTTAGACATTCTGCTAATATTATTTGAATATCGTCGATTCTTCTAAACCTTGCCTTGGTAGATTTGTACGAGGTAAAGGCCGTTAACCGAGCCGATTTTAGAAATCGTAACTTAACCAGGTCGGCAGGCCATCAGGTGGCGCATAAGTCGTTTTTGCGAGGTCAACCCAGCGAGATGGAACTGAAGTGGCGCCTCTACCTGACTGCTTGCACCCTTCTCCATTGAGATTCTTCTCTTCCTTTTTTTGGACCCAAATTCAAATCTTGAGGCTTAGGAACGAACTAAAATGGGTCAGACAATTTTCCTGAATGTTTCCATGCTATGGCATGGCAGCACTGCAGCGCAGGGAAATCAGCGTTGAAAAAAACCGGCCTAGTTAAGTTACGATTTCTCAAACGGCCTGGTTAACGGCCTTTATCTCGTAACTTTAAACTTGACCAATACTAATGTGTATTGATTTACTTAAAGCAACTGTGTAGATCGGTGATAGCACGATTCTAATTATCGGTCAGGAGATCACTCCACACGACAAATAATAAGGATAATAAATATTATGGAATAATGAATAACTGGGAATGTGTATTTGCAAGAATATTACCAGGAAAAAATGACGGTTGTATTCCTACTAGCGCAGAAGTACAAACATAACTGGGTTGGGCCAGGGTTGACCTGACCCTACGGCAGAGAGGGAAACCGCGTGACTTTTTTGCACGCGGACACGGAAATAAATCTCAATTTTTACGCGGCGCGGATTCACGCGGAAGTTTAAATCCTGAATCCCGCACGGAACCACGCGGAAACTTTTAATTCGGGCACACGACGCGGTACGACGTGGAAATTTTCCGCCTTTTCCAATTACATTTTAATCATCGTATAGGTCTCTACTATAAATCCTAATGAATATCAATCAATCAAAATTCAAAGTAAAATAGTGTAAATTTTCATATCTTTATAAAACTATGACATAATATCCCGAAAAATAAATAAAAAATTAAGGACGAAGTGTATTACGAAATTTAAATTAAATTTGCGTACAAGTGGTGCGGAATAACTCGGCAACAATCCTATGCGGAGCGGACGCGGACGCGGAAAAAAATGCCTATTTTCAAAGCGGAGCGGCGCGCCGCGCATTTCCCTCTCTACCCTACGGATCTGCCACAGCAAAGGATGGAGTCCGTGGGAGCTTTTTGAGATCCCGGCGCCATCTACCGTCGGCTGCTATTGAGAATCAACAGCTCAATATAAAATGATCCGTATTTTTTATAAGGTAGAATGATCTCTATTTGTCATTAAGTTTTTTGAACGAAATTAACATTTGCGACACTTGACATTTCCAACGCCGCGTTATGAGCCAAACAAGACAAGGGTCCCCCTTTGTTAAATAGTCGGTTCAAACTCGTCAAGTCCTACAACCGTACCGGTTTTTCTTATTTGCTCACGTGCAAGGCCGCGACTTTTCATTAAACAAATCGCTAATTGGCCATCGCTTCTTTTACCGATTGAATTCGCAGATTAATCCAGACAACGTTTGTGTTGGAATGACCAAAGTATCATGAAATTTCATCACAAACTTGTCGAATATAACAGGCAATGCGTTCCCCGTAAAGGACCCAATCGTAACAGCATTTCTACACCGCCCGGACTGAAATTTCGTCCCGGACTGGACACTCTCATTCGTCATCAGACAAACTTCGTCCAATTTAGCAGCCATGGCATCCAAATATATTGTTGCCCTCTGTTTAACATATCTTTGCGTGACTTTCGCACAGGCAGCCCCGGCTCGACGAGTCGCCAGAGAACTCAACCTGAACAGCATTGTAAGTATTCATATGTTTTTTTATATATGCATGTAATGATTTCCCGCTATAAAACTAACACCACAGCGACTCCTCTGATCTCATCTAATCCGGTAAATGTTGTCTAGATGTCCGGTCTAGCGACCCAGTTCTTCAACAACGGAGGCCAGCGAGGAGTGAACGAGCTAGCGAACAGCGACAACAAGCCCAATGTTCTGCAGAAGTATCTTGCTCCAGCTCTCATGTCCGGTCTCCTAGGTGGCGGCGGCGGCGGCGGATCTGGATCGGGGAACAGCGGATTCAACATGAACCATCCGATCGTTCAGCAGCTGATTCAAATGATCATGGCCAAATTCAGCGGCGGCGGCGGCGGCGGTTCTAATAATAATGGTGGACTCGGTGGCAATTCTAATAGTAATGGTGGACTCGGTGGCAATTCAAGATCAGCCTCCGCGCCTCAAGCGAACGCCTACACCCTTCCTGATGAAGACGGCCAGCAACAGCAGCAACAGCCCAAACAAAAGTCATCCGGCAGTGGCGCCGGGGCAGCCATACTGAAGATGGTCGCAAAGCAACTCCTGAAGGCCTAACTGCTGTTACCGCTGCATTCTTCGGTTCGGTTTATTTTTGGTATTTGTTTAATGTTAATTGAATGGCAATGCATGCATGCTTCCTAGGTTATTGAATAATATTTCTTTCATTGCTGTTTTATCCGTTCCTCTGAATATTTCTGCTTGCCTTAGTGTACAATATATTTGACGTGGCCATGCAGCATGTGTGGTGTCTGACTCCATCCCGTTACTTTAGTATGTGTCCGCACCGGAATTTGCCTGCCTTACCGAAAGTTTTTCCGGCCAGAAAGGTATAAATCGGACAGACAGGCAAATAGAAATTCCACTGGGGAATAGATTGCTTACCGGATAGGTCCTTACGATAGGCGCGCTACTGCATGCAACAAATGAATCAGATAAAAGTAACCGGATAATTTGTCTTGGTCAGCAGTCCCTGAATGTACAGTGTGTGAGTAATGCAATGGGCCAGTGATTCTGTTTACAATTTCTTCTCGTTGGTTGTTGTGCACCACTCCCCGCAACAAGGCGTTGGGGCGACGTTCGATTGCCTTCTTGTCTTATAAATTCTACATTTGTTTTTATCTTAGCCCTTGAAACGTAACTGCAGACTAAGCTAATTACTTCAAGAATGTTCGGATCACAATTCTATATTTTCGGACCAGCAGTTATTGTTTTACTGGCGGTTTCGGTGATCGATGGAGCCATTCCGCCGAACGCACAGTTCGCCGGTGCCCGACATAAGCGGGAAATGTCTTCCATGGTAAGTTCCATCTTCCATCTCAGGGTAGACCCTAATTGCGTTGCCCTTGTCTATCGTTTGTTCATGGACGAGCTTAACCCGTTAACGCCCAATGGTCTCAAATGACAACACGGCGACCTCCGAATTCTCACGCAAAGATGGTTTGAATGATTCCCCACAGATTTCAACAGATTTTGAAAGTTCGTGTGTTGGCTGAAATTCAGAGATTATCTTTTTGTCATTTGTTGCTTGATCAACGTTCGGCAGAAATTGTCAAGATTGATCATTTTTTGCTTTTTTTGAGTGAAACAGGTCTCCGAAGGCTGTGAGCTGATCAAAACTTCTAAAACTACGTATTTTTTGCATCCATTAATTTAATCATTTATGGATCATCTCCAAAAATAATCATTTGAGTCGCATTGCTGACCGACACATGACCAGTGGTCAAAGAAGGTGTCCGCTTTGTAAAAAAATGAAAAGGAACAGACTACTATAGAAACGTATTGATTGATTGATTAATGTTTTTACCAATATTCTGCGGATCAGTTTTCATCGGCGGATTCGTGTCTCACCCGACGGTGGCAGTGGTCAGCTAAAAGAAAAATTTCCAAAGTCGCCCAAAAATATTTAAAATTAATTTTGTTCTTCAATGAATGGAACTATGTAAGAAGAAATACTTTTGGCACTCAAAATCGGGTCCGACCGGTTTCCGGGCGTTAATGGGTTAAAGTAGTATGAACTCTGAAAATATATTGTACTTTTCACTTAGATATCCACTTTGGCGCAACAGTTCTTCGCCAACGGCGGCCAACAGGGAGTCAGCGATCTCAGTAACGCCAACAGTGAGAGCAAAATGGGCGTCCTCCAACGGTACCTCGGCTCGGCCCTGGTCAGCGCCATGATGGGCAGTGGCAGTAACAACAACGGGAATTCCAACGATCTCATATCCCGCATTCTCGGATCCTTCACCGGTGGCGGCGGCGGCGGCGGTGGCGGCAACACCAACACCAACTACAACAGCGGCTCCGGTTCATCCAACCGACGGCCCTCAAACTCCGGCGGAAGTGGCAGCAACAACGCCGAGCCACTGCCCGGCTCCAACTCCAAGACCGGAGTCTCCATCATCGACTCCCGGCCGGGAGATCGCGAGCGACAGTCCGCGAACGCCAACAGCGGAACGAGCGGCTCCTCTGGAAGTTGGAATACCGGCGGAAATAGAGATTCCTCTTCACCCTCCGCCGGAAGTGGGCGAAGCGGAGTGTCGGTGGTCGAGTCGAGACCCGGCGATCGTCGTCCAAGCTCGTCGAGCCGTGGACGGGATGAGGACGACTTTGACACTGAATCACAGACCGGGTATGGACAGGATGAGGACTCTCGGTGGGGTTCTTCCGCCAGAACTGTCTCGGGATCAGGACGCGGAACGGGATTTTCTGGAGACCGCAGGAGTGGGTCTTCCACGGAAATATTCAGGGGCGCTGGATCAGGGCGTCGGGCTCCCGTCGTGAATAGAGAGAATGAATACTGAGATTACTACTCCTACCCTTCACTTACCATTTTTCTTCCATTTTTCGTTTGGCTTAATCTTACACATCATTTATTCTTGACTTCTGTTCGAAGTAATATCTGCGTATTCCAAGTTATATTTTTGCACATTCGAGGCACTCATTTATTTAATAATGTTTCTATTCTCGTTGTTTGCTTTCGCAGTAAACTTTATTAGACAGCAGCAGTGTAGTTAATGATTGTGATCGAAGTCTCAGATGATTAGACACGCGATTGTCCACGACGTTGCGCCACTCAAATCGCGGAATGAAATCAAGTCGCCGCCACATTCCGATTAGAATCGCAGAGTTCTTGGATGTCAGAAATGGTTCGTGCAGTAAGCGACAGAATTTAGTCTAATGGAGGGTCCCGGAAATGGGCAAAAGGGGCGGGGCAGAGGTGATACTCGAACAATCAACCAATCAATCAACGGAGCTCGGGAGAAATCGGAGCGGGATTGATTGATTGATTGTTCTATTATCACCCTGCCCCGCCCCTTTTGCCCATTTTCGAGACCCTCCGTTAGATTAAACTCTGTCGCTTACGGTAGACGGAAACAGAGGGTCCGTATATCAGATCTGTGCAGCGGCCAAAGGTTTCGCGGTAAGCGGGAAGGTTGCGCCGAGGACTCATCATGCTTGTGATGTTTTTGGCTATCATTTCCGTCGAATTCGTCGGGGGTGGACGGAGAAGCGCCACAACCGCCACGGGATATACATTACTAATTATTACCGAAATTGATTTTTTACGTCAATTTTCCGGTCCCGATATTTAGTGTCCCTTTAACACTGTAACTTTCACAATGTATTCAAAATCGTTTGTTTTCACGTGCCTTTCCTTGGCAGTGCTAACTGTCCCGTCATCGTGGAGTTTTCCAATCGATCCCAATGACGTCCAGGCCTACAACCACGAGGACAATGGGATGCATAAAACCTGCGCGAAATGCAAAGCACTGCCGGCTGTTCGGGTCCGCCGAGATGAAGCCTCGACTAACTCACTGGTAAGACCGAAAATGATAATTGCGGAAATCTCGTGGCAATATCAAAAGTGACGTTTAAATTGATAGACGAATCGCCATTTTCTTTCCAGATTACCAGATTAGCCACCGAATTCATCGCCAGAGGTTAGTCTGAATTAAAACACGGCAAGTTTGATTGAATCAAAAACCGTTCATGTTTTTTAGGCGGATTGCAGAGTGTGCAGGCACTGATGAACAGCAATGACAAGATGGGCACGTTAAAACAGATTCTTGGTTATCAAGTCGTTAATGAAGTCCAGAGGGGATTATTGGGACGTCTAATGGGTCAATACGGAGGCGGCCATGGTGGTGGTGGTGGTGCTGCCCCCTACATTCCGCCGAGCCCAACAGGATCTGGTCGGAGTCAACCGGCTGAAGGAGATGGACGATGGGATCCGGCACCGGGCACCAGTGGTGGAGCGGGCAGGACTGCTACTGCAGGCGGTGGAGCTCCGGCCAACCCTGATGACACCGAGTACTGAGCGAACGGAACTGAGTACTAAGCGAACAGAACCGATTACTGAGCGAACGGAGCCGAGTACTAAGCGAATGGAGTGAGGACGGATCGGAGAGCAATTACAGCTAGCGCCGCACGAAATATTCAAATCATTTTTTCTTAGACCTAAAACAGATTCACTTAAATGGTTCCCGGTAGATAACGGGTACTTGTTGAATGCAATAGATGTACTGTATAGATAAGCGATGTGAGCCTACTTTGCGAAATGTGACCCTAACGCGGCGGCTCCGAAATAAATCCTTCATGCTGTTGAAAACGGACACGATCGTTACCGATAAGTCCTGTTTTTTTAAGGCTGTCTACAGATGTACAGATGTGCAAATGTGTCGAGCCGAAGCAGAAGGGTGGATTGACCACGGACGCGGCGCTGTCGAAAGTCAGGGAGTTTGACACGATAGAGCCTGAGAGTCGGACGGAGGGTCAGCCAAAAGAGGGCGGAGGAACATCGAAACGGAGTGAGGGATGAGAAGAGGCGGTCGGAAGCTAACCCGGTGTGTCCGGGAGGGCAAAGTGAGTGGCGGACAAAGTGGAGGAGAGTATTAACTTGAGTCGGCCAGAAGGTTTGCGAGACGAGCTAGATGACGGTACCCTCTGACGGAGACGCGGCGAGACAAAAGTGCAGTTTTGGTTGAGAGGGAAATATTGACGGAGAAGGGGAGAAACAGTACAGTGAAAGTCCTGAGATTCGAACGGCCACGTGAGTTATTTCTACCTAACCGTTTGCTCGGAGCCGGCCGTCGCTAGTTTGGAGTTTGAGACAGTAAAGTAGAAACGACACTGTGACGTCGTTCGAATCACTGTATTCAACTCCGAGGGATTTTCGAGTCACAGGGACTTGATTGTTCGATTGCTCAGTGAGTTTCACTCGCGATCGATGCAATCACTCTGCATTACACTCAGCAGTACTTTTTTTGTCCCTTTTGTTGTCGTTATATATTGTTTAAATAATTTCGTATTTCATGCTCAAGCAATTCTGCAGTCTACACGTTTAAACTTGTGTCATTCCAGGATGAAGCCAGCTCTTGCAATTTATCGCGCCATTTTGCATGAGATTCGTCTCCAGAAACTCCATGTACGAGCAGCTTCGTTCAATATATCGATTGATTTCGTGCTTATCACACGCGACTTCCATTCAACAAGGAATGTGACAGATAGATTGATTGATTTGTGGTTATCACACGCGACTTCCATTCAACAAGGAATGTGACAGATAGAGATTGATTGCGTTTGTATCCGACGATACTATATTTTCCTTTTCTTTTTCAGAATCCTGTCCGCACCGATCTGACTACCTACATCTCCAGGGAGTTCAAAAAGCACACTGTGACGGAGGAGAAATTCTGCCGTGCCAATGAAAGCGCCCTGTTTGACGCAAAAACCTACCTAGAAATGTTGAGGAGCACGAGGCTTCATCGGGTACGGTATACCGTACGCTCGCGATCTCAAGGGGCACTTTTTTGCCCTAGGCGTGCATTCCGCCCGCCCTGCGCCGTATATTTAGACCGGTGTGTATGTATGTGCTGCACTGAGGCGGCGCTTAGCTGCCCCTTGAGATCGCGAGCGTACGGTATACTTTGTCTTTCCGAATCGGAACTTTCCTTCTCAGAACCGACGAGATTTAAAGATCTTAAACCAGTTTTGTAGAATTACAACTTTTTTAATTTCGATCAGGCATTGGCGGCGCACTACAAAGGCAAGGGAGAACGGACCATAGGTAGGAATTGCTGTTCGTTCCCGACTAGCCGTTCAACAGCTTGGCGAGTCGTCGATTTATTGATTGCGCGTATTTTATTTGGGAATTTGCAGAAGAGTCAGCCAATCTTGTCGGTCTGACCAGTGACTACACGAACTCCCCAAAGAACCATGATTTAGTTTCTTAATGCCGTGTAAAGATTTTCTTATATGTTTTGCTGTGAAAATAATCATGTTTTGTTAAACTTGTTCTTCGTGCCTCGTGGCTAGCCTACGGGAAGAGTGGGAATGTTCTGCTCCGTTCCTTCTCTGATGGCATGAGAAATAAACTAGTCACATCTCTTCGTGGACTTAATTTTGATCAACTCTGTTTTTGGATAATAATAACATTAGGGAATGGAATTGAGCTGTTTTTTAGTGGAATTGAACGGCCAAGTTACAATGTATTCTTTTCCGCCTGCCGTAGTGTGATAATCAACCAATCAATGCACAAACCGGTCCATGATGAACTAACTATTCGAGCTCGAGCAAGGTTCCTGAAGGAAGGGTACGCATGGAATCCCGAGCAGCAGCTTGCTTGAGAATAGACATAGGAAGAGGTACCGGTGAATTTGAACTGGGTTCTTTTAAGCTACTCCAAGCCATGAAGGCATATTCATCAGTTATCGTACTACGAACCATTAATACAATATATTGATCAGACCTGGACAACGTCCAATCTTTGGTGTACTATTTCCCCAGCAACCATACGCTGATATACATCCCTTGCTCAATCGATGGAAGACGTCTCCTCAGATTGGGAGACTTTTTGCGCTTAATGAACCTCAAATCTCAACTATGGCGAAAGCAGGGAAGGAACTGGAAATTGTGACCGATTTAGAGAATGTCAATCTCTTCACCGATTTCCTCAGAGCGAAAAACGGACTGGTCGGTGAGTCGTCCTGTGCACTATTCCTCGCGCCGATCGTATCGTCCGTTAAGTCTAATTTTCACTTTTGATTTCCAGTGTGCGAGACGTACCAAGAATGGGCAGGACCCTGCATGGTGATGAAGCGTTTCCTGAAAAAAGCCAAGTTCGAATACCTCGAAGGAGACGACTGGGACCTTCTGCACTACTGCTCCGTAAATTGCATCTGACTTGATGACTCAGAACCTCGATTCCCTTTTCATCCGTGTTTGTTTTCATCCATGCGAAGTATTCTTGATTCGTTTCAGATCAAGGTTGATGCCGTTCCGGCCTTCAAAAACCTCAAAGGAATATGCATGCCGACGTATTTGTTTTTCGGAGTGAGTGCCACTTGTTCGCTTCTCACTCGGCCCGAGTTTCTGACAGGCTATCCCATGTACCGCTACAGTAATCATTGAAGGGAAAGAAGCCCATCGGGATATTCCGCGGGTATGAACCGTCCGTGTTGATGCCGCTGATCAAAGAGATGATCCGGCGGGAGAAACTGTTCATGTCTGGTCGAGCTGTCCGTCAAGTGCTGACGGAGGACATGCCCTACGTCTTTCCGGACGAAGATCCCGAGCTCGCCGAGATAGTGCTTTTGGATGTTCCCTTTACTCGTAAGTACCGTAATCTCCCGATCTCAAGGGACACTTTTTGCACTACCAGATAATTTGATCCACCCCGGATCTTATCTGTTCATCACCGTTCGCTATTGTTTACCTACAATCAATCAATCAACTGATTCAATGCGTGTGTCAAGAAATTCCGCTTGATCAGTCAATCAATCGGTGCCAAGTTGCTCTTAAATTTCAACCAATCACGACACAGTGAATCCGATTGAACAGTCAACCGATGACTGGAGGGGGTGGGGCTCAACTCTCCCTTGAGATCGGGGGAATACGGTTCGTAATAAACGTAATTTGGTAATCAACTTGATCTTGATTGCGTGTGTTGTGCATTGTATATTTGATATAATACACGTGGCAAAAATTTTGCGCTAACCGAGTTAAGCCATGCAACTCGTACAATGTATAGTTTCATACACATGCGAGTTAAATGGCTTGACTCGGTTAGCGCAAGGTTTTTGCCACGTGTGTATATAGCGGTTAAAGATGACTTGCCAGCTGAATTAATTGCTGCACCTCCCGTTGTTCCGGATGGTATGTGGTCTACCATGTACTCTACGAAGTTTTATTTACGGTCTACGATGAATCTTTTTGTTCGGTTATGTTTTTAGAGAAAGAGGAGGATGCCCAGGCAGTGATCCGGCGGACTCAGCCACAGCAACCAATCGCAGCTTCCCCATCAGTTGGCGCACCAGGTTAGATACTTTAATCGTTCATTTTGAAACGTGTGATTGCTACCTCCTTGTTCTTCCATTGAATTCGTCTATGCATTTCGCATGAAAGACGCGCGCAATTGAGTTTTTTAATTCACAGAAGAAGCGGTACCTGTTCCTGCTCCGCCAGGAGAAGGTGAGTGATCTGCGTCGGCATTTTTTACCGCTATCATGATCGAAGTCAGTTTGCAGATGGTTCTTGTTAAAAGTGCAGATGGTTCCTGTTAAAAGCTCACTTATATTTGACCGTTATCCGGCCAAATGGAGCGTGGATTGGAAGTCCTGACCTTGGCAATCAGTTCACTTAACTGTTTTCCTTTTGATTTTGTCAGTATTCCCTGTTGAGAAAACGGCGAGCCGTACCACGACGTCTGAGGAACAAGTCTCAGGCAATGCTACCGTAGCAACCGAACCGGGACCCGGTCAGAGTCAGGCTGCTTCCACGGCGACTGAGGATCCCGGTTCACCTGCCTCACCCAAAGTTTAACGCGTACCAGACGGAAATAAATTAAGGGGCTAGTTTTTTGAGACAACTGCGGCAGCATCCAATGTCGCAAGACAAAATTGACCCTGTTACAGAAATCAATTGTTTACACATAGTTCCTCTCACAACGTTTTTTTATGGCTGGGCGTTCTCAACGCGCGGTGCGTTGGTCTTCTGTGACCAGAGTTACGACGATTGCTTATATCTGGTCCATTTGCCGGCATACTACAAAAACCGTTTTGCTAAAATAGCTGCAATAACATAAACAAACACAGAAGCACTTTTTCTCGTTCGCTTCCTTCGGTCCGTTTTCCCCTGCTGCCCCTATCGTGCACAGAGGGCGGCAGCGCTGCTGCGAGCCAGCTGCTGCTGGTGATGATGATGGCGATGCTGAAGCACGGCGAGGAGGAACTGCGAAACCGCTAATTCACGCGCGCTGTGTGAGACCGGCTCTATGCGATTTAATAATAATAAAAAGGTCGTGATCCCCTGTGCTGTGGGCGGTTACGGTACATGCACAAGAACAGTGTTGGTTTAACTTTTTAGGGAAATTT
This sequence comes from Hypsibius dujardini, assembly GCA_001579985.1. Classification (NCBI taxonomy): domain Eukaryota; kingdom Metazoa; phylum Tardigrada; class Eutardigrada; order Parachela; family Hypsibiidae; genus Hypsibius; species Hypsibius dujardini. Next base: position 7,479 of record LRSR01008888.1, on the reverse strand, counting down.
CGAATCGCGTGAAGAGCGTTCTGACGCGTCGTGGTGCGATCTCTTTGCGGTCGGTCGGTCGGTTCGTGGTGGTGGTATACGGCCATTAGTTAATAGTGGAACCTGACCTCCCCTTGTGTTTGGCGCCTTGCCGTTTGCAAGTTGTCGTCCGCGGCCTAGTGGGTCTTCCGGGTTTTTGTTTTCTCACACTTGAAGGGCCGGGAGTTGTGCTGCCGCCAGTCATAGGACACCGTATTCGTATGAACCTTTGTTTTGCTCGGATCGGTTGCAAGCGTTCGGACTAAAGCGGCAGCGGGATCATTATACATTATATAGTACACGGCTCGTTTTGTCATGGCGGATGGTATCAATGTCTTTATCGGAAAGGAAAAACAACGCGGGTAAGCTTAAACGTACTCTGCAGAATCTGATTGACGTAGGGATTCAATGTCTTGAGGAAACTATCAATTGAGCCGTTGAGATGGACGGGCCAGAATTCGTCTGGGTATGAACAGTTACTCGGTGGCTTTTTCCTTAACTGTGGTGCTAGGTTTCCATGTTGACCATCCCTAGCGTATCACCCTGTCGAAAAATGTCCCGCCCTCCGTCTTAGCAGGGTAGTCTGGCAAACCGTCGGTCTGCTCCAGTAATCGGCCACTCAGTTGTCTTTCTGGCATCCTCAGCAACAACGCCTCATTTCGGTCACGCTACCCGGCTTTCCGTCATTTTGCCCCCACGGGGACGTTCATACTCCGGCACACTGAAGCACTTCCGCCATCACTCCTTCGGGTTAGCAGTCCCGTCGAATTTAAGAGCGCTTCCATCGCTTTGCCCATTCTGTGATTCCTTTCTCCAGTTGTGTTTGTTTCGTCCGTCCGCCCGATCTTCTGTTGCTCTCCTCACCAACCAACGGCCTTCCGGGTCGTAGCTTTGTTCGAACACTCTTCTCCGTAATGCCATTCCACATTACTCTGGCCAACCTTTTCTTCCCTTCCGGTCTTCCATTGCTTTGTTTGAACAACAGTCGCCTCGCCTCGTCCGCCCGCCCGTCCATCCGTCCGTCACCCTGTCTGGTCAACCGTCGTCGCTCAGACCGGTCATAGGGTACTCTGCTTGGCCAGTCATAACTCTATCTGGTCTTCCGTCATTGTACCCCGAGGGCTCTGACTTCGTTTTGCATTTGTCCTGCAGACAGAGGGTTGCTGTCTCTGCGTACACCCATTAACTTGGCCGCTGGAATCGTAACGTTGACAGGCTCCCCACCTCACTGTCCGGTTAACGGGTCTTTCGCCCGGCTTCGCTACCCAATCGAACTGTCATTGCCGGACTTTCCTTTCATGTATTTGTTCCGCTTTCGGTCACTAACTGGTAACTTGTCCGAGCGCTTTACAAATTGCCTGTATACAAGAGTAGCGGGACTGATTTTATTTGTCTGTATACATAACGCTTGTAAACCGACCGGAGAGCACGTGGTTAACGCAAAAACAACTGTGCGTCACATGTCACGATGACGTGCGGTTGCGTTACAATCGAGGCGATTGTAGAAGTGTAGACCAGGCGTAAGACCAGCTGGCACTTGAGACAGTATAGTTGTCCAGCATGTAAACCGTATTCTTCTAGTACAGCAGAACACACGAACTTGCAATTTGTTTTTGAGGAGGATGTGAAAGCACTTTCGGACGATCCAGTATTGAAAATAGGTGCCGTCAAATAGTACATCACGGGTCTGTGAGCACCGTGATCCGGAGCTTGGTCCAGCCAATGAGGGTACGAGTGCTCCTAGCGCTTGGCCGGCAAAACGGGTTCGACACCCGAACCTCGATCATTCAGCGTGCTGCGAAACTCTACTGTGGCGAAACTCTACTGGCGCGACCACAACAACAACGACATAAATGTCCGTCAACAGGCCTGACTCACTAACTCGCTAATCGGTCTCACCGCGCGGAAACAAACAACTTGTGCGCGTAGGTTTTGAGGTCGTTCCCGGAATTACTACACCCCTCACGGACCGCCATGAGCCACTGGCAGCAGGAATCCCGTTTCACTGGCATAGTACGCTCGCGATATATTTCTGGCGCCAAAACTGTGACAACCAATATCTCCACCCTCCGCACACAGCTGATAACAATTTCAACCGCGTCCATTCCCGGTACTACTAGTATATACGGAAAATTAGCCTCCGACACCGGAATGGTCGCACGCAGTCGCGACGAAATTCACAGAGAGCAACTAAAAATATCTCCCGGGATCACAACCCGCATCCCCGTCGACGGCATCGCGATGGCCAGCGGCAGCCAGCCAGTCTTAGCTTGCCGTACACACCGTGAGCTGAGCTGTCATCTCCTCCCCGTCCTCGCTCTGTCCGACCACGCGAACTGGGGGGAAAGCAGGCAGTAAACGGATCGTTGCAACTGTGTTTGCTATTTAGGGAGAAGAGTACGAAAAAGTCCCAGCAGCGCCACGGCGTGTATTATTCCGATCGGTTTTGTGCGAAAACATGGGGGTGGACAGGGGGACGTATAGGCGCAGCTGAGCCACGGACGTCAACGGTCCACGATTAGTCAGCCTTCGCGGAGAGACCGTCCACACACACACCGAACACGAAGAAGGGAGATCCCACCGTGGTGTGACGCTGTTTTTTGCACGACCGGAACAAATGGCGTACAGTGCAGCGTCCGTTTCCCCTGCCTCCTCTTCCTCCTCCGTCTCGCGCTGTATGTCTGTCTGCTTCATGATCTTTCCTCCCCTCCTCTAAACCTCTAAAAGCTAAATAAACTATAAGGTCCATCTGGAGAACTGTTGAGCTCTTTTCGTACGTGTTCCGCGCTGCTTCGGGCCCATAGCATCATCCCACCCCTTGTCTGCTGTGTGTGGTGTGTGTGTGTGTCTCTCTTTCCCTCTCTCATTCGAAGCTTCCGAATCTTTCCTTCCGCCCGTTTTTCGATTCCCGCTCCCGTTTAGGACCTCTCATTCCTCTTCGGTGCCCCTTTCTCCTTTTTCCTTCCAGTCAACAGGTAAGGAACCACATTGTCTTAAGGGTCACCTCTTTAACACGCCCTCTTGTGTGACTGATCTGCCTGAACTTTGCGTACCGTTGACCGGCTCCTGTTGGACACTTCCGCCTGTCTGGCCTTAAACCTCGACTTAGAAACACACCTCCACTTTCCTATCAATCAACCTGACTGTACCGTACATTGTCCATTGTATGAACGGGCACGCTTATCTGTCTGGACTTTAGCACCCCTTCCTTCCTTCCTCTGTGTAGTAAGTCTTCCGTTATCAGTTTTACAGTTGCCGTCGTGCCGTGTTGTAAATCGCAAGTGATGCAAACACATTCTTCTTGACATGCCGAATGTGTGTACTACTATATATCCATATACCCATCGTCTGCCCGTCCTTTGCACGTCCTGGTCGTTCGTTCGCCGTGGCGGTGGTGGTGTGAACAATTTCGCAGGCGATACGGGGTCTTTGTTGCAGTCAGAGAAGAGTAAAATTCACACCACGTAAAATCTCTCTATACGCATTTTCCGGTGTGTGTGTGTGTTCTCATTCCGTGGCAGCCATTTTTCCCGTTGATCTCCTTTGCGAACAAGGACCGCATCGCCCGTTCTTACCGGCCTCCGATACTTGATATACGGATTTATTTTTCCATCCATACAGCCAATCCAACAACACAATGGACGCCATTAAGAAGAAGATGCAGGCGATGAAGTTGGAGAAGGAGAACGCCATGGATCGGGCGGACGCACAGGAGCAGAAGAGCCGCGAAGCCGAGAAGCGGGCAGAAAAGGTACGGAGAATATATAAAATACATGGCCACGATTATCCAGGAACGGGATGTTCGTTTGTTTGTTGTTCGTTTGTCTGATGAGCAAACTGCTAATTAACCGTTTTTATGTCTTTAGGCGGAAGAGGATGTGAAGGACCTCCAGAAGAAGATCCAACAGATTGAGAACCTCCTGGACGAGACCCAGGAGAAACTATTGGCCAAAGAGAAGGCTCTGGAGGAGGCCGACAAGAAGAGCGCTGACGTAAGTGCCCGCAAACGAATGTGTCTGAATATTCTCAGAGGGAAGCGACGTCACAGATAGTAATTGCGAGGCTTTTTATTATATTAATTTTCATTTCCCGTTTCTTTAGTTTGTAACAAAACAGTTCATCCTGATCGATTAATTTGAGGGTTAAAATTTTTGTCTCAGTCTCAAACGCGCTTTTTTTTGTTTGACGCTGTCCGCTATCTCTCATGAATTTTTTGTGCCTTGTATCATCTCATTTAAGGGAGGTAGCTTGCCGGGTGGATTGTGTTTAAAAAGGTTCTTGTGTTTGCCAGACACTTTGTCCGGCCGCGTCAAATTTGACGGCTATCCGTGTAGGAATAAGTCAAGAAGTTTGTTTGCCTGCAAGTCTCACCTCTCAAGCGATCGCTCTCTTCCAACATGGCGGAAAGAGGTCTTTGGCGGTGTGTGTGTGTGTCTATACGTGCCTGTGTGTGTGTACTGTATGTGTGTGTCGAGGCGCTGACATGGACGGAAACGCGCTATAACAAATTCTCCTCCTCGCCTTCGCGTCTGATTAATGGTTACGTTCTGTTCCCCAGACATATGATGGCTCGACTTCGTACAGTGAGTGCATGGTGTGTGCAGGATGATGTTACCCCATTGCATGATGGTGGGGGGGGGTGGGGGTAAGGGTAGCTTACCACAGCATGGGATTCTTTCGAGGCTCGAGCGCGTTCCACTTTAAAGTTTTGCACGACGCGATATGGTATTTTGGGAACGTGACGTAGACTGCGGAGGAGACCGGCAAGGGACAGCCCACTCGCGAGCGCCGTGTAGGCTCTCTCCCGGTCGGTCGGTCTGCCGTCGACGAAGAAGTGGCGTTGCCATGTTTGGATAAGTCTCTTTTACATAAGGATTTATGGTCGCGGTGCATGCCTGCTACGAGGCGCCATCGTCGCACACGAGCCCGTGGGTGATGGGTGTGAGATAGAGGGGAGATAGATAGCTACAGTATAGGGACCAATGATTCACCCTTTCTACGTGCATGGGAGGGGGAGGGGGAGGGGGCGTTATCTTTTTGTTTTCATTCACCTCTTTAATGTCCGTTAGAGATAGGCCAAACAAGATGATCCGGGAGAAATTCAGAGCGATAAAAGGGTTCAAGGTCAGCGTTTACTGACCAGTGGTCAGCAAACTGGTGCACCTCAGATTGAGGCAAACTGTGAGTCGGGGAATCACTTCCGTGCTATCTGGGATCAACATCGGTTTCATGATGTCTATCTGTGCCCTTCTGTCTAACTGAAAAAAGACCCTGGTCTTGTCCTGTCTGCCGTTCCTGTTCTTTGCCTTGTTCTTGTTCCTGTCTACCCTTCCTGTTCTTTGCCTTGTTCTTTGCCTTGTTCCTGTATTTACCTGTAAGGTTGTCTGAGTATCTGTGCTGCCGTTCTATGTGCTTGTACTGACTGTCTGAAACCCGTTACGCGCTTTCAACCGGATTTACCAATCTTATGCACATGGCTGTACTAGCTCTTTATGCCGCTTATATGACAGACGTGCTCTAGTAAATCATTTGGATGAGTAATTGAGATTGCAAAGTTTCGTTTTATATTAAGGGAAGTCATCATTATCATCTTTCACAAAATTTCTTCACTGTGAAAGGTGCGCCAAGAACATGGAAGATAATTACAAAGGTCTTTTGAATTGGGTTTGTTCCGCTCGAACCGTCTTGAGCCTTCACAGTACCTTATATACTCGAATCGTTCAGGAAAAGTTTATAGTTTTTCATTCTCAAAAGAACCTTTTGTTAAGACTGCCTGCTGAGCTACGCAGAAGTGCTAGAACTTGCCGGATCGGCACGGAGAATTGAGCCATCATCACGGCGGTCCGGCACGATGAGTAAATCTGCCTGCATGTATATGACGAGTATAATGGTCGTTGTTAAAAAGAGGGTACCGCACACTGCACTGTTGAGTCTCTTTAATTTAAAAATAGCCCCCGAATCTAAACCGTCTGGCCTCCGTTATTATTATTTAGCTCGCGCAGCCTCAATGATATGCGTCGCATTACTGCAGCAGCAATGAGAAGGGGAGAAAAAGCCGAAAAAGTTTATATTCGCTCATACTGTTGCTGAATCGAGTGTAAAGTTGTCTGGGTGAGGGAAATCGAGTCAATGCCTGCACTGCTCTGCTCCTCTGCGCACTTCAGTGCTGTTTGTCAGACCGGCAATCGTTTTTGAGGGGAAAGGAGCTGCAAATCATCCTCATCATCTTGCGCGAGAGATATGTATGTGTGTGTGTGTAAATATGAACCCGAACCCCGGGTGAAGTGTCCGGTTGCCGCCCAGCCCGGCTATCCTTCAATTTTCGCGCTATTTATTCGGACGTCGTCCTGATTTATAACCCAACCGACCCCTTTATCATACATTTGACATAAATGTCACTTGTTTCCTGAAACTCTTTTCCACTGAAAAATATTCCCGTATCATTGTGATGGATGGGAGAAACGGTTCGGAGATCATCAACGATGAGGTGGAGTACACGAAGGTCCGGTGTACGTCGCAGTCCACCGAGCAGGTCGTCTCGCAGCGCCGTCGTGCCAAGTCCAAATTCCCCGGCCTGGCACTCGGTGCATCCCTCATGAAATCCCCGGCCGAGATGAAATACCAAATTATCGGGAATGAACTTCATAATATTGTGATATACATGAAACGGGTAAGAGAACGAAAGCTCCCCTCAAAGTGCTGTAGGTGGCGCTGTGCAGTGCGCGCTGTGCAGTGCGCGCTGTGCAGTGCGCGCGTATGAGCATTGAGACCGGGACTGCAAAATCGGGCTTTTTGTATGGACCGAATGATTGGTGCATTTGTATTGACCGAATGATGGTGCATTTGTATCATTACTGTTGTCATTCTGGATTACGGAAAAGATGACCGGTTTGTGTTAGGTAGCCTGCTCTTTTGCTGACCGGTCTAATACCGGTCTATTATAAATGACGACCACCATTCCAGTGCGAATACCCGCAACGAATACCTGTCTGTCGTGAATGTGTGTGGATCTCTATTGCGTAGAGTGAGTGTGCCGCACTTGCAGCAAGTTCCTGCAAATATTTGCACTCATCGTCCGCCGCGCGCGTCTCACAATTGTGTTTTGCGGAGTGTTGCGAATTTCTGCACCTGCATATTATTCCTGCCTGCTGAACGAACGAAGCTATCTCAACAAAGTGGCTGTTCTTTTGGTTAGGCAACCACAACTGTGGTGCCGTGTTTTGCTATTGCCTTGTTTGTTATTACCCGAACTTCGTGCTTTATTACTGACCTAAATTACACATGGAATATTTGGCATTGTTTCGCTCTGCCTATGTTCATTTGTGCCTGTACTGAGTGCGCTTTTTTGTGTCCATGCATGATCTGTCTGGCAAGTCTATTTCCGTTGCTGTCTGTGTGACTGTAGTCCGATGTCTGCAAGTCCTTCGTCATGTCTGGGTTTCTAGTGGGGGTGGGGGTCTA
>LRSR01008884.1:0-24109 GCA_001579985.1 Hypsibius dujardini | reverse complement strand
CAGGTTGGACAGGTTTGCGTTTCTCCTCTTTCGTCTCGCTCCTGGATTTATGTGACACAGTATGGATCTGCTTCCTCACCGAAGTTTTTGTCGACCCGGTCCATTCTGTCTGGTTCTCCTGTGAACGGCTGGTTCTCTATCTGTCATCTCCGTCTCTTTTTCCAGTAGTTGCCTTACCGTATTTCTGTCAGGATATGGTTATCCGTCACTTACGCGTTCCGTCTTTTCGTCTACGGCGACGGTCGGACGACGGGCTTTGAAACCGAACGAAGACGGAAACGGAGACAGTTGCGAAGTCAACCAGGACGGACGAAAAAGACGATCCATGGAGACGGGCCGTTCCACTTTTTTTAATATCTCTTATCATTCCATCTTCGTGGTCTATTGCACCTTTAACTGTCCGAAACCTTGTCTCGTCTCTTCATTTCTTGACAATTTCAAATTGTTACTTTTGGAATTATATTAAATTTTTTAATTGTTTCGTTTCAGCTGGATTAGCCGTTGCCAACAAAAACGAAGAGGAAAACCTTGCCCTTCCGTTGTACGACTTTTTTCACCATCTCTATTTCGACTACAATTGGTTGCCGGTGTCTGTCTCGCACAGCGACTGCTCAGACGAACACATCCGAACGAAACAGGGCTGCACTCTAGTCATCGCATGGACTCGGATGGAATCAGAGAGCCAACCAATCGCGTACATTCCACCAGCTGGCACCGGCTCGCTGGAAATGGAACTGCAGCGCCTCGCCGGCCTGATCCGACACCCGGAACCGTCTACCTGCCAGTTGAAACAGAAACTCGGCGGTCATTGGGATCATGGCAGCTTCATCGACGGTCAATACACTGTCTGTTTGGACAACTTTGATCCGAAAAATGATTGCTTGGTCTACTCCATAGGTAATTTAATTATAATGCTTGTATAGACATCGTAAATAACTTAGTAATAGGTTAGCCGATTAGTTAAGACATTTTTGGAGGAATTATTCAAGAGTCTTAGTAGAAAATTATACTTAATAAATTGTAGCGTTTATTTAGTCAGAATTATGGTTGTCAATCAAGGACGACATTCGATGGAATGCGATAGTTGCTCAGAAGACCATCAATGAATGAACATCAGTTTCAGAAGAATTTGTCAATTTGTCAATTTCAATTTGTCGCGCATTTATAGTTTATAATTTATTCATGGGTCTTTTATTACAGAACTCATGGATTCATGGATTTTTATACCTCCGGACACGCACAAATTTTTTCTCAAACAAATAATAGACTGGTTAATTAATTGGGCTCAATTAGGACGTTGTTTCAAATATCTAGACATCTTCTGGAATTGTTATACTGACTCATGGCCTCAAGCGATGTCATTGTCGCGTTTAATTTCAAACATATTTCGAATACGAAATTCGAAGCCATTACAAAAATATATGAATAATTTCAGGTGTGGCTGGAGACTGGTCGTTCGACGACGCGATGGCAGCAGCCGGCTGTGAGGTGCACTCTTTCGATCCGTCAATCGGGCGGACGAGCTACCAGCGAGCTGACCGCCACTGGTTCCACGATATCGGCCTCAACTCCTCCACCAGTCGACTGTGGAATCGCGAATGGCAGACCGCCACATTGCCAGAATTACGCAAAGATTTAGGCCATGGAATGAGGAAAATAAATGTCTTAAAAATGGATGTTGAGGGAGCAGAATGGGGTTTTTTGCGAGACGCCACGGTGGACGGGAGTTTGGACGGGGTGGAGCAGTTCATTGTGGAAATCCATGAGGAGGACGCGGGGGACAATCGAGTGACGGTCGTGCGGAGAGAGGTTTTGCGGTTGCACGGATTGAGACGGTTGGGTTTTGAGCTGTTCCATGCCCGTCGCAATGGCGTGGGAATGGACATTAGAGCTCAGAATTTTGCAACCTTAATAATCGGCAAAAAGCAGGATGTTGTGTATGAATTGTCTTTTATTCGAATGCGTTAAACGATCACTTCGTGTTTTTTTTCTCCCAGAAAATTGCTGCACATTTCTAGTCCAACCCAATAAGGAGAAGTGACTGCAGTGTTCATGAAACAAGACTGGTGTTCTTGAATACAAATTGTTGACAATTTTTTTGACACGAGAAAGTGCATTTTTCTAAGAACTAAGAGAGATCCTAAATAAGTAATGTCACTAGATCAGACAAATAGACAGACAGACAGACAGACAGACAGACAAACAGACAGACAGACAGACAGACAAACAAACAGACAGACGATCCAGCCGTCATGATGCCTAAAAGTGGTCATAGGAAAATGCTTAGCGAATTACTACTGAAGAGATTTAGTCCTGAAAAATGTTATTAAGAAGAAGGAATTAGCCGACACCTCGTGCAAATTTTAATCAGGCATACATACCGCCAGCAGAATGCTGGGAAGCTGCCATCACCATTCTGACAATATACCTCACAAATTCTCTTCTTAACAGGACGAAAAATGAAAAAACAGCATCATGTAACACAGAAAAAAGCTATCCGGTGGATTGAACCTCCGGCTCACCAGTACACACATGATAAGTATGCAACGGCACAACCGAATCATGGGGCGTGTGTGTAAGTGGAGAGAAATGGAGAATTGGAAAATGTAGTAACATGTAATATGGAATTGCTTTCGCCGAATGAAAGATTTAAAATATGTATTTATATATATGACGGGTTGGGTTGACTGACTTGACGAAAGAGGGTAAAAGCGAAGACAAGCCACACGGGAAAAAAACACAGATAGAATAAGCATGGAAATTGTCTGTTGTAAGTAGCGCAGCTTGTGATGCGTACATGTGCTTGATTCTTCAACCGGTTCCATTGGGTTTCTCATCCTCCGGCGGCTTGAGGGTGTGCCATTGAGCAATGGGTCTTCTGGGTGAGGCGAGCATGTCGCTCCAGTGACGGAGTTCGGTGCCGGTGGCCGAGCAGCCCAGCAAGAGCTTGCCAATGGGGTCGGACGTGCCAATTCGGTCGTAGTCCACTACCGTTAATAGCAGCGAAACTTTCTGCAAAAGTAAGGGGGAAAAACATTGATGAACCTTTCACATGCTGAATCGATGAAAATGATTGATATGATGTAGCCATGCACAATTGTGGAAGATTACAAAGTAGACGTGGAATTTGCGTAGAAGTGTGCACTCAAAAGCTTCGTGATTTTTGTGGTATGGAACGTAACGGTCGATCGAGCGAAGGAATAATAATAATAATATGCATCGCGCACTCGGGTCGAATAAAACAAAATCGAAGCAACTTTTAAAGCAAATCTGAAAAATCTGTTACAATCATAACTCCTTATTTTACGAGGGCTTTTGGTTGAACTATTCAGAAAAGGCTCTTGAGAGAAAATACTGAAACTCAACTCAGCATTTATCGAGTGCGTAATTTTTGAATTTCAGACTACAATGAATGTTTTACACGGTGTTGTGCACTATACACTACACAGAAGAGCACATCCTTGGAATGCATTAGTTCGTATTTATAAAATCTATTAATGCACTGTGCTAAGGTTAATAAACTAGTTCGTTAGCAACTGTTGGGTGCCATCAGAATAAAAATTGCTCTGTGTAATAAAGGGTACTGGTACTAACAGGTTTTGACCCGCAAAAAATATATTACCATAAAATGGGAAGATTAATATTCATTAACAGGCAGGCTATGTAGTAGACTTGCGAATGTGCCTGCAGGGACGGTTGTGTTTTTTACCTGAATTTGTTCGAAAGGTACTTCAAACGTAAAAGATTCATTGTAATAGGGATTCAGCGTGCACTTTTTGATGCTGGTCTTCTTCTTCTTGATTCGCTTCCCATTTAGTATGAGAGCAATTTTCACGTAGGGATCTGCAAAGGAAAAGTTAAAATTTCACCAGTATAAAGTCTTATTACATTAGGATCATATAAATTGCAGCAGGGTGAACTTGGGTTCGTGAACCAACCAGAAAGACCACCGACGTCCATTTTCTTCAAGTTCTTGGCCTCCAAAATGACTACGGTCAGTTTCCCGGCGGTCGGAACGTAGCGCAGTGAGAAGCAAAGGTCTCCCAAACGGTCAACCTAAAAATATAACAGAACCAGTACATTTTATTACTCAATTAAAACATTCTTCCATTAATTACATTATTTTCAGTTTGTTTCAGCTAAAAAGCCGAAGACGTTTTGCAAGCTCATTATTGTTACGTAACGCATTCACTTGTAAACGAAGCGGAATTAACAACAGAATCAGAGTTGTATCTACCAAATTTTTACATTTAATTTGTGAAAGCATTTTTACACACTATTTACCTTGTCTTCCACCTCGGCACTTTGCAGTTCACGCCAATCCTCAAAGACCTGTCCGAGATCCACCTGATTGAGTGGTAGGCGAACCTCGCCGATCTGGTCGTGCTTGGAGAAGCGATCAAAGTCGTAGGTGGCTAAGACCAGCGTTTTCCCGACTATCTCCGCGTATGGTACTTGCTAAAAACAGGCAACCAATAGTTCATCCAGGGGTGGGATGTCATTGCTGAATTGACGAACAGATATTACAACATACTTTGAAGACGAAAGTCTCGTTAAACGTCGGATTGAGCGTTTTCCGATGCACTTTAGTCTCGAATTTCTTTTTCTTGTCGGGCATGAGAAAAACCTTTACGTAAGGATCAGAAGTGCCGCACATGTCCAGAGCCGGGAGATCCACCGCTTCTTGAATATTCACCGTTAACTGCAGAGAGGGAAGAAATTATCTTTAGTAAGTAGAAGCAGGCTTCCTTTAATCTTTTTTTGTCAGTAACTATGATTGTGTCGCATCCGCGTCCGTGTCTGTGGTCGTGCCTGTATCTGTGTTTGTAAACGTTTCTGCTTACATGTCTCAGTTTGTGTCAATGCCTGTGACTGTTACTGTTGCTGCGTTTATGTCTCACCTGTCCCTCTTTGAAGTCGTAGTCCAATTTGAATTTCAGCTTGCCGAGATATTTGATTTCCTCCTTTTCCGGTTCTTTCACCGCACCATCATTGTCCCCGTCGTCATCTCCACCCTCCATGTCAGCCTAATAATACCACCAGAACGATTCATTCAGACTGCACACAATCTTGTAAGCGGAAGCATGTTACATATAATAGGAAAGACGGCGGAAATGTGTGTGTGCTAATCACCTTGTCCTTCATTGTGTTGCTGAGAACCTGTACGCTTTTGAGGTCAACCACGCCCTTTAGCCCCTTCTTTTGGTCGCCCTTATTCTTTCCGCGTTTTTTCCACCAACGCCGTACGCAGAACCAGAGGATGAGGAGGAACAACAGACAGGAGAAGATTGCGATGGCTACCACCGCTTCCGTAGGCACTGAAATGATTAAAATGTCTATATGTTCATGTACAGTATATTACAGTATATTATATGCACCGGTAGTATATGTAGTATATTATATGTAGTATATGTATTATATGTAGCGTATTATGTGTATTATATTGCAGTATATTACATGCATGTGTACAGTGTATTGTTGAAGAAAAATGACGGCCAACAAGTAAAAAATTTGTAACAAACTTTATCACCGCCTATCGGTCTGCATGAATATGAGAACGATATTTTGCAAAGACATGCGCATACAAAACAATGCATTGGCTATGCAAATTGACGTGTACTGCGTTTTGAAACGCCGATATGGGAATAATTACTGGATGGGTATTTACAACTTTTTCAAACAAATTTAACTATTTCTGTAAATCGATCTTGGGCGCTTTCGTCCAACAAATTTGCAATCACAATGTTTAAACTTAAACTAAATGAGAGCTGCAGACATAGATTTATTCAGGAACATTCAGAAATTTAAATAAAACTGCTTTTAAAACTGTACTGGAAGAGGTCGAAATTAATTTGCTCCCCAGAACGTGAAGCCCGTTAAAAGTGAATAAAAGTTGGCTGCGACAACTGTTTCGCGTAAAAAACAATTCTAACGCTTGTGAAAATATTTCATATTTACGTGCATTCGTAACGACGAAATGAGAGTTCGTATTTTTATTTTATTTTGGCCAAATAGTTTGTTAGTTTGCGAATGTGAGCCGAACACTATTTGATCGATATATACAATATAAATACATATATATAAATTTGTGTGTGTGTGTGTATTTGCTAGTGTGCTGTGCATGCATCCGAAAACTAAATTGCAAAAAAATCAGCCACGCATTTGTTCTTTATTTCTGTCAGCTAAACTTACGCCCAATATCCTTCAGTTTGCCCATCATCTTATCCATGGCTTTCTCGCCGTTGGTCTTGCCATTTTTCCCCGCCGGCAGCAGCGTTGAATCCGGCAGTCCTCCCGAAATTCCCTTCCCGGGATGATCGGTGGAGTCGTCGTCATCGTCGTCGTCCTCCGTGGTCCCGGATGGTCCGACCGTGGTGGTGGTGGTCGCGTTCTTGGAATGCAACGGTTTTCGCGTGGGAGCCTTCCCCTTGGTCGGCACTTTCTTCGTCGTGGTCTTCTTAGGGATGGGCTTTTTGGTCGTCTTACGAACTGGCGCCTTGGTGGTGGCCTCCTCGGCCTCTTCCTCCTCCTCAGCGGGGGTATGCTCTTCTTGCTTCTTCTCCTGACGTCGGAGCCTGGCTGCAGTCATGGCGGGTTTCTGGAAACAAAAAAACAAAAATTCCGTATAATATAATAAAAAAAAATTACATTAAATTGTAATTAATTAAAAATTAAATTGTATCTTTATGTCCTTATTATACAACAACAAAAATAATAATATATATATTATATCCTTACAACCTCATATCTGAATATACATCTTTTTATCCATATAAAATAATAAAACAAATATATCCTTATTAGTATTAGTCCTTATTAGTATTAGTATTACTCTGCCTTTATAAGCAAAGCGATGTGTCCTGAAAAGTTATAGAAGCAAAACAGTATTTCTGATTTGCCACAGCCGGGCCTTTCTTTCCAATTTTTTACAAATGTTAAAGATATATGTGACTGAAAATGGGACCGACAAAAAATGCATGTAAACGTCACAATGAATTTAATACATATAAATACTTAACAGAACTAACAATGGTACATAAGATAGTTGCAGGTAATGCATATTCATACACGACTGTAAGAAATGCTTCACGTTCCACACAATCATTGCGTTTTTAGGACTTTATGACTATGGTTAGATTCTGCACGTAAAAGTAAAGCTATACATAAAATTGTGGAACGGTTTGCGTAGTGAAGAGATTCAACTGATTTAATCTAAAAAGAAATGTTGTGAATGACTTTTACGGAAATATATTTTCAAGAACCATATGTCCTTCTACCGAAAATAAAACACTTTAAGTAACGTCAAAAAGTCCTTATGTCACCATTTTAACAAATCGCCTTCCATCATATATATCATAAACAACAATCAAATCGAAAATGCTATTTTGATGTACTCGTAGTCCAGGCACGTTTTGTGCCCTCTTGGGTGATTCAACGTCACAACATCTGAAGCTCAAAGCAATCGAGCATTAAGACAATTGACAAACAAGCAAATCGAAAAATAATTAAAACAGAAATATATACAGCAACAAAAAACAACGACGGATGAAGACAACATCCATCGAAGGTTGCCACCACTGAGGAATGTTTTTATCACTGAAAGAGTCGTCTACCGCATCGAAACTTACGCAACATATTGCAGTTCCTTTCTACCTATTTTTCAGACACATACTATACACTGACCTTAACAATTAAGCCGTCACACAGGGATGGGCCACCAAAAGCTCCCCTGATGAATTCAGTTCATTTAGGATTTTAAGCAGCGCGCAAGCAGGAAGACACAACCATTTATCACTCACAAACGATTTGCGCAGGGATAATCTCCTAAAGCGTTGTACAGCACGCAGCGGAGACACGTAAAACGGTTGACGTGGGGAGGAGGAGGAGGATGAGGAAGAGGATGATGCGAACGGGGACGATGTCTTTCCGAGAAATTAAACTGACAAAATTCGCAAAGAGGAACGTGGAACTGGGGATGGGAAGGGATGGGAGCTCTCCCGTCCGTCCGCTGCCGTCGTCGTCGTCTCATCCCAAACAGCACAGCCCAACATTTGGACATGCAGTTTTTGACGTGGTGTTAAATCGATTTGGACGCGCGGAAGAAGAGAGAGACGGCGGAGGAACAGGGAAGAGAATGATCGATCCCGAGGACGCACTTGGTATGTATATATGCGAGAGCACACACCGAGAGAGGGAGAGAGAGCCTGGCAAACCCATTCCAATCACTATATAACATCGACTGGAGTTCTTCCTCGGAAAACAGACAGATAGAAGCAGGGGCTCGTACAGGTCCTTACAAGTCGCAACCAGTATCCCTCACGATAGGGCCAAGGGAGGGGCGAATGGGGGAAATGCGTTATTTATCCAAATTTGGCCTTTCATTCCTAATCATTCTGCCTCTTGTGGGAGGGGGGTCTAATTTACAGGGCCCCTTGGAATTTCAAATATTTTCAAAAACTCGGGTTTTTTAGAAAAATTTGAATCATTCTTGAACGACTTTAGCCTCCCATTCGCAGTTACTAAGAGAGTGGGTATATTGAATCCCAACATATCACAAATTTGACGAAAAACTAATGTTCTTGAAAATGTTTTGCAATCCGAGGAGGCCTTGGAAATCAGAACCCCAAAGATGCGTAACGGATTTTTTGGGGAGGATGGGGTCAGTTTTTCTTCTGAATAAAAATGATAAATTGCCCCCCCCCCGCAGCGGCCCGAATCAGTTGGAGGGGAGGGAGAGGTACACTCCCAGAAGCGTAACGGAATTTTTGAGGGGCGGTTTAGTCGAGGGGGGGGGTAGTTGTTCATATAAATTAAAATTAACCCCCCCCCCCCGGCAGCAGCCTGAATTAATTAAGGAGGGCACTCGCCCTTGTCCCCCTTCGCCCGTTATGCCTCTAGACCACCACACGCTCGCAAGTTTTAAAATGATCAGGAACAAAATACCAAATTTTTGGTTCAATCTTGACAAAATTCGTGTGCCACTTTGCCCACCCCCTGGCCCTTCCATGAGAGGTCCTGGTTCCGACTTGTAAAGGCCCAAAACGAGCCCCTGGACAAAAGGGAAATAGAGGGGAGACGGAAAAATGGGAACGGCCTGTGAGTTACCGTAGAGTGAGAGAGAGAAAGACCGGCAACGAGCGGAGCGGGGGGACCTCGCGAGCGAGGACAAACGAGGCCCAAATTAGCCTACACCTATGAAATTATCGCCCCGGTGGATGGCGGAACATATGCGCCCGCTACAAACATTGACATTTTACGGAAAGGTTCTTGCTTGTGCTGCTGCTGCATCATGTGTCCTTCATCCTTCCGTGTGGATATAATCGAATTAGCCGCGCTCGCGCCGAGCCAAGATGAAGCTCATTCTTATTTAATGTTCAAGTTGCAATCGTAATCCAAGGGCGTAATTATACCCACTGTATATACGAGATGTCATCCTCTTTCTGGCATTGCTGTATTAACAGGACGAGACTTCTCCACATTTGTGCGAAATGTATATCGAGTCATAGAACCATGCATAAAAAGGGACGTGAAAGATGAATGGACATGTTTTTCCTGCGTTGTAAAAACGTAGTCATGAACATAAAAGACTAATATTTCCTCCGCCAGATCACACCCTCAAAACTTCGTTGAAATATTAGTAAAGATGCAAAATTTTACAGCTTGAATACACATAAACAGAAAATACAATATTTATGCCGTTCAAGCGAAATACGAGTTTTCGCTTCCCAATAAACTGAATGGAAATGTATGATCTCTACTCATTTACGGGGAAATAAGCAGTTAATTAAGTGGACAAGGATACGGAAACAATATTAAGTATGCTAGCCGATGTAGCATTGTATTGCAACGATCTTCCATTTTCATACACATTTTTTGTTGCAAACTGTGACTAAAAATCGAATCTAAAGAAAATTAAAAGAGATACAACCCTGCTGGACAAACCCCTTCAAGCATTCCTTAGCTCGTGCAAAAAATTCAGGCATATGAAATGTGCTACGACTCGCAATGTGTTTGCTCTTCAAAATGATAAGCGCTTGACCACTCGCGACTAGAATTAGTGGAATAATTTGGGTGTCTGTTAAGGGCCACGATTTACGTAAGCGACCTTTAAAATCTAGACATGGCAGACAGACATCTTCTCATCCATGCCATAATCAACCTCTTTTTGTCGGATTAATTACGACAGATGTGAACGTCCATAAAACAGCTTATCCATATGTCGTACCCTTTTCTCCCCCACCCGACACAAATAACACACAACACGCATACGCAGCGACCCCGCGAGTTATCGCGGGCGCAATTTCCGTTTGGTATACGCACATATATACACCCTCATACTATATTACCACCGCACACTAACAAAATCAACAGAGCGCGAATATATTTCAAAGCCTCGTCTCGTCGCGTACATGCTAAGCAGCTGAGAAGGAGGAAGGCTCTCGGATTCCGGTAGTACTGTAGATTAGAGCGGGGGGATGAGATATAAAATTCCCAGGCACAAGTGCAGTGTATATACTTTCGCTTGGGAGAGCGCGCTCTTCAAACGAGCGACGGCGTCGGCGAAGACCCTTACTCGATCGAAGCAATATATACAGTACTTCCTACATCCCGTTGTTCCGTTTGCGGTGAATAACGAACGATGACGAGAATCGTGAGGGAGAGAGAGAGACCCCCATCCAAGTCTTCCGCTTCGGAAGACCCATAATGAATGGTGGCTGATGTAAACTGACATATTCACCATCCTTCCCCATCCCACCCCCGCCTAAACTGGCTGCAGGCTTATGTTACAAGTCCCCCTCCCTTTCCCCCTTCTTGTCCCCTGTTGCTTTACACGTGCTGACCAAAGTCCCTTTGAGCCATCATAATAAATCAAATTTTATTGGAAAGTCCAATTGTTCTTCCATCTTTAAGTGTGAAAACCCCAAGATTTGGACATTGGTGGAATAAATGGCGTGACCATTACCATGGGACTAAAGATAAAAGTGGGCGTTTTTGTTTTTGACTCCGCACGAGCAAAGCTTAGTATTTGGAGTTTGAACTTTTTTGTGATGAGAAAACATGAAAAATTCTAAAAAAAGCCATCCGCATTTTATTGAGTCAGAGGACATTGGTCAACACCGGAAAACAGAAAAGGGGAGGAGAGAAAGAGGGGGAAGGGGATAGGAACTTGTAGCCCTGGTACACACATGCTGTGCGCCGCGACAAATTGCTCACACATAATCAGGCTACTGCATAAAAAAGGGTTGAATAGGTTGCAAAAAAAACCCCAAGAAAATCGCTTCCTAAAGAACGTCAAAAAATGGAAAAAAATTATGGAATTATTATTGCGGATTCAATATGATCGAAGGCTTAAACGGCTGCGAGATAAAATTGAAGATGACAGTAGAAGCAGAAATACTATAGATAATTTGATACCTGTCATGTTTATGACCTTTGCAAAGAGCTAAAGCTCTGACAGTTAGAGTAGTTTTTTGCGTACCTGTTGAAAACTGGGTCTTTGTGTGAAGGGAATAATGTGTTGGTAGGTCCAGGAAAGTGCGTTGTGACGGAAAGAGTATTTGGCGATGCGAGATGGGGGAAGATTAGCGATCAAAGACGACAGGAAACATTCGGCTTAACTGCTGATCATGCAGCACTACTATAGTCTGCACACCAAGTTTGAAGGATCGGATCTCACAAGCTGCTATTCCACACAACACACACTAACGAAGGGGGAATAATGGTGACACTAAAACACCGCCTCTTCAAATCCGGGATGCCGCTGCCTGGAATGTTGCAGCATATAGTTACCAAGCACACGCCAAACTGAGATGAGGTTGGAGGTGGGAGAAGGGGAGCAGTACTCGCGTCAAGAGTTGTGTCCGGAAATACCGCAGTGTGAGGTGATTATATTGTGAGGTGAGGTGGGTGGGTATACGAGAGATGAAATGGGAGAAAGAGAGAGAGCGAGAGAGAGAGAGAGAGAGACAAGGTACATATAATCAAAGCTGCGAAAAGTTAGCTGGGACCGTCGTGTCTGGGAATCAGGGAGATACGAGGCTTGTTTACTGCGCTCCCAATGGAAGGTCTTCGGGATCAGGATGCGGGGGGGGGTGTATGGTGTATGGTATAACCCCTTAACTGGTCGACAATCAACTCAATATTCCCGTACGCGTCTTTCCAATACACGCCCGCGTGATGTGGTCTCTTCTCACGCGTTTTTTTTTCAGACCATTTGCCTGCACGATGAAATCGGGATGGAGAGAGAAGAAGAGAGAGAGAGGGGAAGGATCTACCCCCAATACTTATACAGAGATATATACATGAACGGACCGACCGTCGCTGACTGCGTGTAGTGTATCGCATTAAACGTCAATGCACACTCAACTGGATCGTCGGGCTTTCCTCCTGTTCTTCTTCCTCCTCCCTCCTCTCTCCTTCTCGTGTCCTATGCGCGCTACTCATTCCCATGCGTTTTTACCCGTTCTCGAGGTCTCCACATCGTGCGGATAGGGGAGGGAGGGATGTGTTGTAAGAGGCGAGGAGGAAGTGGGATGAATAAAAGTCGCGGACCGCGTTTTGTTCGATCGATATAGCGATGACGCGGTTGGGGCATGTGCGATTCATGTATTTGGGCGAGAGGGAGTACCGGGAGAGGGCCGATGTTCTCTGGTTCCCGGTCAGGGAGACTCCGCCGTCGGTGGATTTTGATGAAAAGCAGACGCTTGTGTGCATGTTTGCCCTGGGAGGGTGTTTGCATTCCTGGTGTGTACATATACGTACGTCGCTCATGAGCATGTACCGGTATGTCTGTACTACGACTCGAGTTGTTGGGATGTGTGGAGGAATACTGCATTGAAAATATACCGGTACATATACGGAGCGCTCTCTTACTGAAAAGGGCTACTTATTGCAGTACGATTATCCCTTAGTAGGAACAGTAATTTTCAATGACAATTGTTGTCTTTCACCATAATGTTTGTCGGACAGAAGCGAGGAAAATTATTTAAAGGATCCATTTTAAGGGTTCGGTTCAAGAAGTCGAAAAATATTTTTCTCTCAATTACGAAGAAGATGTCATGTTACATATGATATGGCGTAAAAAACACGAATGCAAAGAGAAAACAAGCAAAAAATCAAACTATTTTTTTGTTTCAAAATAAAGATAACTCCTTTGCTCAGATTTGTCACGTGCAGATATCGCATTATATCAAACGTTTCATAAGAAAGACGTGGCTGGGTTGTTTATGATCTATACTACGACATTTACCGTACTTGGCGCGATGGAGCCAGATAGAGAGTTCTCCATTGCGCGAGCGTTGTGTTATTGGGCTCCCGGATGGAGAACAGTGCTTGAGAGATGAGTCGGAGCTCTTATACTCCATTTGACACTTAACACAGCTGGAGGAAAGGAGCGCGGTGAAATTGCACAACACTTAATAAAATTGCTGCAGTAGGGAACTAGGAATGGATATAGGATGTCAGTTGTCGGCGCGGCAGACCGGCCTGTCTCGTCGAAATCTCGAGAAATACCTTAGCACATAATAATAATAGTAATAGTATATATATATAGTATATGTAATAATATAATAGAATATACATGTAACAATATAATGTAATATATGAAATACTATATTTTACTATATATATAAAATATAGTTAATAGAAAATAAATTAAAGTATTTTAGAGGTGCCATTTAATTCCGAAGAGGGCTCTTGCGTCCAGAAACACCAAATATCGCAACAAAAGCATTTTTCTGTAAGAACAGCAATTCGGTAATTCAATAACAAAATCATCATCATCGTATTGTTCTGTGACTATCTGTTACACTTGTGTGGTCACCATGCGTATGAAACATCATTAATATTTCATCGCACCGCATACAACATTTTGGCTGACATTCTATAGGAATACTGCAAGTCCCCACCAAAGTCAGAAATTCTTCCGACTTGGTCAGATGAGGTTTGGACACAGTGTGGTAGGCTGGCGACATTATTATTAACTTCAAGAACAAAATCAGACTGCTTAGATCATGGCATTCGTGATCGACGCAAGATAAATCCAAAATGGAATAACCAAATAATCTCCGATAAGTATATACAGGGAAAGCTGTTGCATGTGGTCACACAAAGAGCCATGACCAGTAAATAGTATGGTTAAAAATAGCAATGAGGCTCACTCCAGAACTGTCACGTAGTCTAGGATGATATGGCGTTTTCAGAAGCCAATATTAGGTCAGTCAAACCCTGACAGACATTTTCCAACTGGTTCGTACAACGAAATGAGTCTTTTAGGGTTTTTTTAGGTGCCTTTGTCTGTGTCTGCGTCTGTGTCTGTGTCTATGTTTGGGGTTTTTTTTATTTTTGCAACGTTTCACTTCATTGTCTGGGCTATCAGCTTTAACTAGCACGTGTGTAAATGGCATAATACGAAGTGCTGAACCGTGATTTATTTCATCCTAATTGCTTCATGAGAGGACCAATAAAATTAGGGAACAAGTGTAAATGTAAAGCCAAAATTCAGTAAAAAATTCACATTTTGTATCTTTCCCCTTTCAATAGAACGCATAATCATCAGCGGTCACCTTGGTACGGAGCATACGAAGTCTGGGACCTTCGCCACAAGCGCACTTCCCGACGAATCTCCCGGACGGTTTGGTCGTAAGGCAAGGCTGCTGCTGTTGTTGCCGCTGGGCTTCTCGACAAATTCCGCCGAGGCTCGTCAAGCTGTTTTGGTTCGTGATCTGCGGTGAGGGTTCTCCGAGTGGACCGGTCCCGACGGTCTCGCTCCGCATTGCCATCACCTCGTGGTTGGTCTCGCCGTTGCGCGTCCGTCACAGAAAGGCCAGACTTTTGCCGCTTGGGCTCGGAACTGGATCCGTCGACGCTTCGTATTCTCTCGGGAATCGGCTGTGCTTTTGGCAAGCGTCCTTCGCGACGCGAAGGTCGCTCCTGCAGCTCAACCTGCTCGCCGTTGGGTGGAACGACTGTGGCGGACCCTCCTGGCTCCACACGGTTTGTCCTTCAATAAAAATGTGTTTCCATCCATAAAATAAGAGCATATTCACATTTATTTTTTGTAGTGAGGTCTAGAGGGTGTTGTTCGTATTCTCGAGCAACTGTTACAAAGATGCACGACCACGTGCATTTTCAGAAATTTCAGCCGAAACTCTTCAAACGTCATCATATACAAACGTCTGTAGGCAAGCCATGGATTTCTATGTATTCCCAATCCTTTCTTCAATGCCCTTTTAGAATCGTCCCCACCTTCCTTCCTTTGTTTCACTGTTGATCGCCTTGTTTGGTAGGATAAAGCGTAACTTCGAAATGATAATTGTACAACAAAATTAAAAACTAATTATTTTCATCCCTCTAGAATCATGATTTTAAAAGAGATTTTGCTGTTCATTATGCAGTGCAATTTCTGAACAATTTTACAAGATAAAGACGGTGTTTGTATATAACCCACACAGCCCAAATGCAGGTTTGCAATCAGGCATCTGACGAGATCTGATGAGAAAGCCATCCTTTGGTGTGAGAATTTTTACGGCATAGGATCTCAACCAAATTCATTGAAATGCAGTAAAATATTGCCAAAACTACGCTTTGTATCTTGATAACAATTTTCTGAAGAACCCTTAAAACTTACTTGACAACCGATAAAAGTTTCACACGGCCGTTCGTGGAGCTGGCAATCTCGTTGGAGATAGCCCGATTAGAGGATCCATTCCGATAACGATCACCGTTTGATTGGGCGTACTGGGGCTCGTTGATCATTCGCGGGGGCTTTGGCGGCGAGGGCGGAGACATTGACGCTCCCGAGCTTACATTCTGTCCAAGAACAAAAATGATGCATTTACCATACACAATACAAACAGTATTATAAATAAAAAAATCTTAAATGAGAATCCAACTGTAAAATGCAAAATTTAAATCTCGCACGTTCTGTAAAAACATTAAATAATATATACTTTGTTTACGAAGCAGTGCTATTGAAATTTAAGCAAAATAGCTAAGACGTTAATCCAAGTTTATATAAACATTTTTTATTGGCAATCTGTAAAATAAAAACTTAAGGCATTATGTATATCAAGCAATACTTCAGAGATTTTAAAAAGAGGCTAAAATATTGATGAATTAATAAATGTAAATTTACTATAAATTTTTTTTGCTTTCATAAAAAACGTTGCAGTATTATTCGTTTACCGGTACTATAAAGATTTAAAAAGGCTAAAATATTGCTTAATGCATAAATGTAAATTCAATATAAAACGGTTTTATTCTCATCGGAAACATTGCAATGATATTCGCTTACCGGTGAGATGTCAGGAGCCTGACGATCTGGCAGGGAATTTTGAGCAGCATAGCTATACTGGGTGGAATAGGTGGTCGTCTCCCGACCGTACAGGTCCATCATACTGTAAGGCGTCGGGGCTTGCGGACGGTGGTTGTTAGGGAGCGATTCGTCGTGAGACTTTGCGTGTCCATTGGGCTGGTTCGATTCGTAACTAGGTAGAATGGTACGTCGTGGCAGGACGACCGTCTGCATGCCGTGATCGACGGAAATAGGCTGGCGAGACGCAGGCGGAGGAATTGTGATGATTTGCATATTATCGGTCATAATAACCGGCTAACGAAGGGAAGGAAAAGGTTAAAATGTTTTAATTAAAATTGTCTAGCTTTTTATATTTACGGCTTGAGCAGTATTAGTCGGTTTCTTGGTACATCGCTTGTGGATGAAGAAAATAAGCCAAACCAAGGCCATGGAGAGCAGAACAATTGCAACCTAAAACAGCGAGAGCATTCACAAGATCAGGGAATCAGTAAGTACAGTAGCAGGTTGCATCAATTCTATTTCCTGGTGACTTTTAAAGATCATTATAATCGAAAAACGTTTGAAGCAAAAATGTCATGCGGAAACACAATCAACGCTCGAATCGGTCGATTACTAGCCAATGCTTCAGTTAGTGGATTTCAGTTATGGTTCAAAATACTGTCATTTGTTTCGCCAGGGCAGGACTTTTAATTTGTAATAGTCTGACCGATTTTTTAAAATTGAAACGAAATGATTTGCGATTTCTTTGTTTTTATGAATATTTTGAATATTTTGAGGTCAATCAAATGTTAAAAAAGTAAGAGATCCCAAAACGTTGTTTCAGAAGTTCGCAGCCCTATTTAGCAAAAAGGTTTTCACTCTAGATATATATCTAAAATATTTCTCCAAACCAACCGTCGAAATGCCAACAATCGCTCCAATGAGGGACCACGATTGTGCACTGTTGGAAAATCCTGGCGACACAGTGAAGGAAGTATAGTTCCAGGCAGTACCGTTGGGGTAAGTCAACCAAGTGTCATCCACGACCAACGCGGCGGACGCTGTAACACCGAGACATCAAATGATCACTTTAATTCAGTTATAAGAAAAATTGAAGAGCTAACTTGTGGGCCTCTGCAAGACTGACGCTCCGAGAGCTCCCGCCATCTCGTCATCGGTCAGCGTATTAAGACGTGCCAGGACCGTCGAAGCGGGTAAGACCGAACCGTTGTTGTTCTTCACGAGGAACACGACCGTCACGTTGTTTAATCCGGGAGTCGCACTACTGTTTGAAGTCATCTGCAGAACCTGTTGTGGTCGAAGGGCGGATCAAAAGATTGTTTGTTCCTTAAAGTTACAGAACAAGAGAACGATTAAATATTCTTTTCCATACCAGTGCAGTAAAATTGGCTTGTAGGTCACTTGTTCCATTATCAGGAACAAAATTAGAAGCGAGAGTTGGAGTGGTGTCGTATATCGCATTGTACTTTTGCACCGCGAGATGGTAGAGATCGGTCAGACGGTTCGCTAGATAATCGCGGTATAGTTTTAATTCTCCTGGATCCTGGGTCGCAATCACGGCAACACCTGTAAATAACTCATGTATAACGTTAACTTATAATTTTGTTTAGCTAAACTGATTTACAAAATTTTACAAATTAACTTACTTTACCTACAAAGTCAAAATTAATTTACAAAGGTAACTTATGATATGATATTTTAAACGGAAATAAAAGGGCTGTAAAAAAAGCCGTCGTTAGCAAAGTATTTCGGCCAAAAACGTAGATTTATGCGGACGCTAAGAAATACTAGTAAACAGAATTAACGTTGAAACTTTCTCTAAGGTAAACCACGACAACGACTGCTTTGTGTTTTCAATCTCTCAATAAATATTTCTAGAAAACTCAATTCAATTAATTACTCATGAAAAAATGCAGTAATTTCGGATAAAAAGACTAAAACTTTGAGGGAAAAATCCGTTTACCGAGGGAGACCAGAGGTGAGGCTGAGTCAAGACTTCTCCGATAATCAATTGAAGAAGTGTCTACAACCATCATCGTTGTGGCGGTTGCTACAGGGCGAACCCAAAATGGTGCTGCCGTAGTTGAAGGTATCCGGAGAATCGTTCGAGAAATTTGAGGCATTAGAAGAACCGGCGGAAGCGATGTCCTGCTGATGGTTGAAGGGACGGGGCTTGAAGTGCTGAATGTGGTCGCTAATAGTCTATATTTAAAGACAGACAATCCTCGTCAATGCATGATATACCTGTACGGTAGGTTAATGGCAATATTTTCTGTTAAAAGAAGGTATACGATAGATTAGCAAAATGATCTTTTAAAACAAATTTATCACATACATTATTTCCCTTTTATTTTTTCTCTATGTGCGATGCAACTATTTTATGGTCTGGTTCAAAAGTGGGCGATCTAGACCAGATGCAATCTTTTTACGTGGTAAACATAGGGTAGTCTATTGGCTGGAGCAAACTGGGCACTATATGAAGGGTTCCGATATACAGTTGCACAAATACAGCCAATGTTTCGCTGGTCAAAATATAATATTCTTTGCAGAATAAGTAGTAAATAAACATTTTAATAAATTGTTTCGACATCCGCATTTTTGCCGCGATTTGTGCACAACAAAAAATGACTCATCACACGGAAGCGCAAATTGGGGAAACTCTCATTTTTTCATGTTTTTCATGGGTACAACGCAAACTGCACACAGTTAGCACACAGTGAAAATCATGGACAATGGAAACTTTCAGTGCTTTCCCAACTTTTTCGCTAAAAATTTTTTAACCGATGAAATAAATTTTATATATCTTCACTGTAAAAATGGCGGATTATAAAAAATGTAATTTCTTTTTGACGCTATCCCGTTCCACCCCAAATTCAATTTGGTGTAGATTGAGATCTGCCAAATATTTTTTTAGCATCGGGGGGGGGGGCGGAGTTACAGACCAACTCTGGATAGCATCAGTGGAATTTTCGGCCATTTATAAAAACTGCCCATTACTCCGCTCCCCTACATCCAAAAAACATCTAGTTGATGCCAGTCGATTCCAAATTAAACTTAGTATGGGGTTTTATTAAAATAAGCATATTTTTCGCACTGCGATACAGTGAAGATTAAGGAAAATAAAATCTTCGTGTTATGTATACTAAAATTTCGCCGGATTCGCCGGAAAGTTTTGATTTAGTCAATGATGAAATAAATTTCTTAAATCGTCATTATTATTGTACTGATTTGAAAAAATTAAAGTGGAAGCATTCTGCATTCCACCTATAAAAAAAATCCCAAGTCAGTTGAATTATTTGCTAAGAAACCTTCCAGGGGAAGATTTTTCGTGCTCGGAATTTGTTTTAGAATACAACCTTCATCAACAATAATGCAAATGATTCCAGGAAGAGACCTACGTTGTCGTGGTAAATTCAGAAGTTTTGGAGAATGCAGATTCTGTGTTGGCAAGGATGATGATGGATGGGGCCTTTGTACTGGTAGTACTCCCATTGAAGGCATTTAAAAGGCCGGCCCAAGACCTGGTGACGGAGGCTGCATTGACAGGCTGTACCGCCGGTGACGGAGCGACATAATAAGGGGACGTGAGTTGCTCTACGGATGTGGTGGCGGGACTGGAAACTCCGGCCAAGGCAGCCGCCAACGGGAACAATGAAGAACTGTGGGTCAACGGTGTTTGCACTGTTGATGTGAGTTGGGGTTGAATGACGTTCGTGGGAGTATTGGCAGTTGTTGAAGGGGTACTAGTAGTAGTTGTGGAAAGAGTGATGCGAGTGTACCATTTCCAGTTGAGATGTTGAGCAGGAGTTCGCGGGGGCGGTGCGAGGACCACGGATGGGACTGGGTCGCTGCCGTCGGCTTGGACAATGTCACGGACGTTTGGCATACTGACCGATTGACCTATTCAACGCAAAACGTTCTTTACTAACACACGTGATATTTGGCAAAATATTAGAGTCAATCCATGAACACGCAAATTCGATTAACTAAAAATATCTTTTCAATGCAGTTGGAAATTTAAAAAATTTTCTACCTGTTATTTAGCATTTTCCTTATGTTATACACACTTTTCGAAATGAGAAATTACTTTGCGAAAATAGTATTATAGAATTCTCCTTTTATTAAAATCCTTGAAGTTGATCCATGAAAATGAAGAGTAAATTTTCTGTAATGGATTTTCAGTGCGGTTGAAATTTTTAAAAATATCCCTGCCTGTTTTTCTAGTACGTTCCTTATATACTAAAAAAAATTTCGAAATGACAAATCACTTTGAATGTGTTTTCTAACTCCTTACCAATTTAACACAGTACGTCACGTCAGAATAATCTGTAAGGTATCACTGTGTACCAGGAACACCAAAATGAAATCAAATCTGCCGTTTTTCTACATACTGATTGTTTATGCCTTGTCTATCGTCTCTGCATTGTTGGTTTGGGCCGAAAATTAGATGAACCATTCCTTCGATCAACGCATTATGCATAGGTCATATTAATACAACAGTGCAAAATAAAGTTTGGCATAGTACAGAACAGATGAAGAATAAATAATTTTATTTCTTGAATTGTCTTGAAGCGTTTTTTTAAAATTCTCAGTTGAGAACATGCTCGAAATACAATTTTAACTTAGCAGACATAAATATTCATTAGTAAAAGCCGATGAGCTACGGAACCTCAAGACAGAGTCTCCACCTTGGCAAATTTAACACATTTATTAAAATACTGCCCTCATTTGAGATTGCAATCTGTAATTGTAGGTCCAAAGATTTCCTAAAACGTGATGTCTTGCCTAAAAGACAAAACGAGTTAAAGTCCTGTTAAAATATTCGTTTAATTTGGTACGATCACCAGACAAATTAATTGTAAATATCTTTGCGAAGTTCGATTTCTCCGAAGAGCAGTGTTACATGTATATTGTGCTCAGCCGCATGTTATCGCTCGTCCTTCTCGCATTCGATTAAACAAAACCCAAGTTCAGTCTCAAATTCGGCAAAATCAAATACCGAGTTAATGTCCCCTTAATTCTTCCTGCCGAGTTAAGAATTACTTCATCAACTTGTGCCTGTGACTGTAAGATTTATACATCAATAACGTTAAAACTCAAGCTTAACCGGAGAGGACGACAAAAACAATTATTACATAAACTGGATTTGTACCTGTACTTTGTCCAACGGACAGAAACATGATGGCAAAAATAGCATACAAAAATCCTCCAAATGTCTCAAAAAGTATCCGATTTAACGATCGCGGATATCGCGTCTGCCTGCAAGACGAACGGTACCAAAGCAGGAATATCTTCATTCTCGCTGGACAGCAACGTCGCAGATAATTCTTCACGGCCTAACGATTCAGCCAATTGAAATAACGAAGCAATCAGCCGAACCGACATGGCGCACATCAACCGGGCGATTCCCGATTCATCAGTCAAATCACCTTTCCTTCCACGAAAAATCCACACGTCAAACCGCCAGATAAATCAACTAGACCGAACAAAAGAAACTAGCAAAGGTTAAGCCATAAAATTCCCTTTCCTCAATCCGTAAAAAAAAGTAGTCTGTAATTTAAAGTCCATCAGTTTGAAAGGCAAATTTTAGGCTCGCAAAAACGGAGACCCCGGTTAACTACATACAAGACCATCTGAGTCAACGATGACTGACATACAACTTGGCCAGGTGAAGGAATGAAGTACTGTAAGTGGAACGGGGAGCCGGGACGGAGAGAGAGGGAGTGAGGAGATAATTGCGTTAGATGTGGAGCATGTGGATCGATCTTTTGGTCTGATTTTGACGGAGAGTATACGAGTATATAAAAGGTATATATATATGTGTGTGTGGATGTAGACAGCAGACCCTAAACTGGGCGGGAATCTATGATCCCTTTTTCTTCGGGGTGAGCCGTAGTAATGAAAGGTGCGTTTAACGGACTGGGATAGAGAGAAAAAGAGAGGGACGTTGCGAGTGTCTACGGATGTGTGCAATGCAGTGTCGGAGTTCATCTATTATGCAAATCGATTTGGAATGGTGAGCGCACCGGTAAGTGAGGCGGACATGGTGAGTAATCGTGGTCGGGATGATCGGTCCACTGACCTATCTCTTTCGCGGTATGAGCCGTACCGAGAGCCGAGGGCCCCACTGCATTCAGGCAAAGGGTGGAAACATGAACTGTGAGGAAGTAAATTTTGACGTCCTACACGTTCAATTGGAGACCGTGCAAACTTACTGACTAAGGTAATTTAATGTACAATTCATGTATTACTGCGCGGGAAGAAGCCAAAACAGTGTTTCATGTAGGCGCATCTCTTCTGCTCCAACTGCTGGCGCAATAGTAGTAGATCAGAACTTGAACGAGACGTTCGGACGGTCGGACGGAGGGACAATTCGCTTCGACAGACTGATAATCAAGAAGATGTTCAAACGGTCGGACGGCGGATGGAGGGACGGTCCCCTTCAACAGACGGGCAATCAACGACACGTCCGGACGACCAGACGGATGGACAGACGATCTGCCTCGACAGACTGACAATCAACGAGACGTTCGGACGGTCGGACCGATGAACCGACGGGGTGCTTCGACAGCAGCGGCCATCAGCGAGACGTAAAAACGGTCGGAGAGATGAGCGGACAGTCTACTTCGACAGAGGGGCTATCAACAAGGCGTTGGGAAGATCGGACGGATGAACGGACGGTCCGCTTCGACAGACGGGTAACCATCCGAGTGGGCCGGATGGCAAGCAGGCGTACGGACAGTAGTAAAAACAAACAAAAGTTTTACAAATCGGGCGGACACACGTCCGGACGACCGGGTGGTCGAACGGACGGACACATGTGAGGACGGACAGTCGGGCGGATGGATAGGATAGTTGAACGGTCCCGCTGCCGGTCGGGCAGATAGGCATTCAAATGGTCAGACAGTCAGACACGGGATTGGCCCTTTGGACTTACCGATGGACAATCAATCGGTTGCACTGACGGTCGTACTTCAAAACAGATGGTCGGACAGGCGGACGGTCACACAAAAAAGTAGACCGTTATGCACAAAATTTGCAGAGATCCAGCTAGTGTAACACAAAAACGTAGAGAATGTCCAAATTTGAAAGGTCTGATTTTGAAAGGGTGAATTCACGATGTCTCCACTATATATTTTGTTAGTCGAGCTATAATTAAAATGATTTTATTATTAATTTCATCTGTCGGGATATGAAAGCTTTTTTTAATAGAATTTCAAAGTTGGGAAAACACTGGAAGATTCAATTTTTCTTGATTTTGACTGCAAAAATGTCAACTTTGGGAAATGGAGAAATTTAAGAAATTTTAACACTATCATTTTTAAAACTCAATTTTTAATCGTTTGGCATCAGCAGAATTTTTTTGGACATTAGGAGTAGAGCTAGAGGTCATTGTCGAGCCCGATTGGAAACTTTACGAGTGCTATTCCCTAAATGACGCATAGATCCGCCCCAGCCATCCAAAAAAGATTCTGCTAGTGCCAAAAAATTTCAAATTGCTTTTTGAGAGAGATAATATCCAAATTTGTTAAATTAAATTATTCCGTAAAAATGAAGTTTTTATGGTTAAAATCAGGGAGCATGGAATCTGCCAGTATTTTCCCAACTTTGAAATTCTGTCGAATTTGTTTTTCATATCTTGACTGATAAAATTAATTTTGAAAATCAGCGTAAGTACAGAAGTACAGAAATAAATACATACAGAAATAAAGTAAGTAAATAAAATAAATAAAAAATAATAAAAAATAAAGTAAATAAATAATAAATAAAAAAGTAAATAAAAAACAATTATAA
>LRSR01008881.1:0-12119 GCA_001579985.1 Hypsibius dujardini | reverse complement strand
CTGTCTCTATGTCCACCTGTCTGCCTGTTTGCCATTCTGTTTATCTGTCGACATGGTTGTCTGTTTGTTCGCTGTTCAGTGTGCCTGACTGCCGGCCTGGATCCACGCCAGCCAATCAAATTCCTTTGTTTTTCGTAAACAAAGTTGCTTGCAATCTTGTCAACAGGAAATACTATCGGTCCAAGCTATGGAGCGATCTACGGCCCCACCTACGGACCCAGCTACGGCGCGGCGTACGGCGAAACCATCGGTCCGAGCTATGGCGCTTCCTACGTAGCCAATTCAGGCAATGCAAGCTCGCCTTCTGGTCAATCTGCTGCCGTTGCAAGTGCGGGAACGTCGGCGATTCTCAACCTTTTCGGCCAGCTGAATAGTACAGCTCCTATGAAATCAATATCCGAACTTACTACGCTTGCAGGACGAAGTTTGGACGGCCCCATGAATGGACCTTCGACAACGGGAGCGCTGCTGGTCAGTGCACCGAACGTGATGGGATACGCGCCGTATCAACCGGCAACTGGCACGCCTTACGTGCCTTATTATTACTCCTATCTCCCTAATCGACAAATTTATTATTAATTTTTTAATATGACAATGTACTAGAACATACTGTGTTGTACTTGAGTTTCCGATGCACGAAGTGTATTGTGTTTCAAAATGTTTTATGCTATCGTACAATAATAAAAAATCTGGAGATATAAAACGGATTCATTCACACTATTCTGTCTGGATAACTCTTCTCAGAACAGGCAGGTAACAAAATAAGAAATCAATGCAGGCAGGTCGCCGCACAAACAGACAGACAGACAGACAGACAGACAGACAGACAGACAGACAGACAGACAGACAGAAAGAGAGACAGACAGAAAGACAGACAGAGAGACAGACAAACAGACAAACAGACATACACTTAGTCAATAACCAGAAAGAAAGCAAGACAAGAAACGAGGGCTACAGTACACAACATGTGTTCAGATCTGATCTCAATTATTTCAGCAGAAGTTCCCTTCCAAGTACAAGTGGATAATACAATATAGTTTGACTGACTGTGAAACCGGATCTGTGACTGAAATTACCAGGTCACTTTTTCTTTTTGTTCAAAACTTTCTCTAAAAGGTTAGACCTTGTCCTTGACCTTTCTTAATTCTGGCACAGTTCGCAAATTCGCCGAGAAACAAGATGTGGCTCAGCTTTCTGAATTGTTAAACGAGAAAGTTCACCAAGCGCCTGCTCATATAGTCGACTTTCGCTGTGTTGATTATTGCAGTCAGGTAACGCCACGCTGAAATGTTTCCGTTTTTAAATTATGTCGCCGTTTTGATCTCGTAACGTGCGATTCCATGATGAATCTCGTCGGCGGATTTATAACAACCCTGATTACTTCGTGCTGGGCTGACACTTTATCCACCGCCGGAACGTTTGTCTACAAACTCAATCAGAATGAGTCTGTGGTCAAAAATGAGAATGCCGCAATGCATCTCCTCAGTACGGGCCTCAATCGTAAGTTCTTCATGCTGAAAATACTTTCGCTATCATCAGTCGATCGGAAAACTTTGTGTGTTCTCTTGCAGTTTCAACCATCTTCGAAAATATCGGAAACCATACAAACCGCCCAGTGGTTGTAATGATTATTGCTGGACCTGTTTACTCCACCCAGAATAACCATAATTATGGGACGAACTATAATTATGGGCCAAACAGCTCGGTGAGGTCTTTGAATCACAGTTTCTTTACCAAATCAACTCTGTTTGTCTGTCTGTCTAAGTGTTTGTCTGAGTGTCTGTATGTCTGTCTGTCTGTCTGTCTGAGTGTCTGTCTGAATGTTTGTCTGTCTGTCTGTCTATCTGCCTGTTAAAGTGTCTGTCTGTCTGTCTGAGTGTCTGTCTGTCTGAGTGTTTGTCTGTCTGTCTGAGTGTCTGTCTGTCTGTCTGTATGTCTGTCTGTCTGTTTGAGTGTCTGTTTGAGTGTCTGTCTGTCTGTCTGATATCTGTCTGTCTGTCTGTCTGATTGACTGAACTTCCGTCAGCTTGAAGTCTTTGATAATCGCTGGGAATTAGCTTCAACCGCTTAGTTTGAGTTTTAGTTGGAATTGGGAACTGGTCCTTCTTACGGTAAGACAACGTTCCCGATCGTCTGCAATGGAGTATGGAATGAGATTGTGGTGTGTTTGCATTTTGAAGGTCCCCAAGTTGGTCCCAGTTACGGCGCCACATACGGTAATGCATACTACCCGGTAGAGAACTCGAACGCAGGACGAAACTAACCCGGTTTATTGATAATACTTCTGGACTCTCTCTCTCTCTCTGTGTGTTTAGGCTCGAGTTACGGCGATTCCTACGGAATGACCGTTGGCAATTCTTATGGCAATTCCTTTGGTCCAAATTACGGTAGGTTGCGGCTATAACTGCAAATGATATGCAAGGAATTTATTTAGTTGGAAATTCTCTCCTTAAATTTTTATCTTTATGTTTAATTTAAAATTTAAATAGAAACTTTAAAAAAATAAATCCGTTTTATATAAATTATATGCTTAATTAAAAAAATTTTAAATGACATCCTTTGTCCATATACGCCTAATTTAAAATTTAAATAGAAGCTGTAAAACAAAATAAGAAACAATAATACGAGTAATTTAACTATACGTTTCCGGGTCGTTAAAAAAATTCAACGTCCGATTTGTAATTAAATGCCTGGTTTTTAGTCATGTTGCCTTGTCAGCCGAACGCTTCCAGTTATTTTTAGGTGTATTATCCGTATTATCTGTTCCCTTGTAGGCCCCTCAATTGGACCTGGTTATGGAGTGACAATCGGTGGGTTGAGCCTGCCTGCAGGCGAATCAAGTTACCTTTTCGTACATGGCTGAGGTCGGACGTTTAATTTCTCTTTCAACAGGCGCCTCGATCGGTCCATCTTTCGGTCCAACTTTAGGTGAGACAGTCGTGCTATTTATTTGCTGATAGGGGTCATTCTTATATTACGTAATCAAAAAATGGCCTTTTTCGACCACCCACCTACCCAGATAATCAAAATTATATTGGAGGGCGGGGCCTATTTTACTGGTGAGTAATCAGGGGTCCAGACCACCCACTACCCAGATAATCAAAATTATATTGGAGGGCGGGGCCTATTTTACTGGTGAGCAACTCAGGGGTCCAGACCACCCACTACCCAGATAATCAAAATTATATTGGAGGGCGGGGCCTATTTTACTGGTGAGCAACTCAGGGGTCCAGACCACCCAGTTACTCAGATAATCAAAATCATACTGGAGGGCGGGGCCTATTTTACTGGGGAGCAAATCAAGGGTCCAGACCACCCACCTACCTAGATAATCAAAATTATACTGGAGGGCGGGGCCTATTTTACTGGTGAGCAACTCAGGGGTCCAGACCACCCAACTACCCTCTTTTGATGACGTAATATGTGAATGGCCCCCTAGGAGACAGAATAATTCCATTATTGGTCAATCATATTTACTCTTCCCGAGTGTATAGGCTCTTCTTTTGGTTCGAGCTACGGTGTGAACCTCAACTTCCCTCCGGTACCGGCTGCAGTAAAGACCGTCTCTACAACCGTGCCTCGCGTACCAAAAACCCAACCGGAAAACAAAGGTATGAAAGAAAACCTTTTTTTCCCCTGATTATTAAAGAACTGCTTCAGAAGAAATCTCCCTGTTTATGCGCAGGAAACCCCGCCTCGTTTCGACGTCGCCGCGCTGCCAATGCTCTTTCCCGATGGCTGGAAAGCCCGCCAAATTTCCGCCCATAATTAATTCCCGTCGAGAAAACGAAATACGCGCTCATTGCGCATATTTACATATTCCACGACAAATATTTACTCACCTTTGAAGGAATCACGGCAGAAATTGCGCCTACTGTTTTCGCTGTTCGCAACCAACAAAAACCTCCTGGATAGAGTTCAGTGACTGTTGCATTGTACGTGCGCCAATTGAGATCTTCCGAATTTCTCCCCGTTGAACGGGAAACTCTTTGCTGCGAGTCATATTTTTTACAATCATCTTAGGTGACATGGTATTCAAAAAAAAAGTTTGGTCACGATCGGAGAGTTGCACTGGTAATTGTTCCCTTGTAAGCCATTTTTCGTGAAATCTCATAAGGATATACTGAATTTTCGTGTTAGACAGGGACAGTTGTACTGGACAGCACAACGCCGCGTGGCCGATTAAACGTTCCACAGCTCGTACTGGAACGTGTGCAGGGCTGTGTGCACCGTACACACAGCACAAGCGCCGCGTGGCCGATTAAACGTTCCACAGCTCGTACTCTGTCCCTGTCTAACGCGAAACTATAGTATATATCCTTGACAAGGTGTTGGTGAGCGTTTCGCCGCCAGATCGAACAAATCCTACAATATCAATCGATAGCTGTCACTTCAACTCACCTATTCATACCAAAAAAACTAATTCGGAACTTGCAAAACAAGATGACA
Organism: Hypsibius dujardini; assembly: GCA_001579985.1. Taxonomy (NCBI): domain Eukaryota; kingdom Metazoa; phylum Tardigrada; class Eutardigrada; order Parachela; family Hypsibiidae; genus Hypsibius; species Hypsibius dujardini. The sequence goes on along the minus strand of LRSR01008881.1, from coordinate 7,670 downwards.
ATTTGCATGATTCGCACGCCCCTCCCCCTGCGATAATTGATAATGCAAACTTTGCAATTGATTGGTCGATTGTTTCAAACTAAGAAATTGTAAATAAGCTGATTTCGTTTGATTGACTAAACAATCGACCAATCAATTGCATGGTTTGCATTGTCAGTTGTCGCAGGAGAAGGGGCGTTTCCGAGACTAACAATTTCATTGAAATTTTTAAAACTCAAATTTTTATGAAAGTGAACTCACCTAGACATTTCTACTCTTGAAAGAATTTCAGGATTTTGAGCAACGGTAAAATTTTGAGACCCATTCAAAGTTGAGTGAATGTTCGCGTATTATTATTATATATTATTATAAATTATATAAAGAATGAAATATTTATTGCTTCCTTCCCATTGTTTTTTCCCCTTGAAATGACGGAGTTTTGCTCTCTAATTAAGCCTCGTCTCACGTTGAGACGTGAAAGAATTCGCAGCCGCTTTTTTTGTTTTGGATTTTAATAAGATTAGTGAATTTAAAGCACAAAAGTGAAAGGCGACGCAGAATCTGTAGCACACGCACAGGAAAAACGAAACAGGCAAGGAGGAGCATTCCATGTGTGATTTAAGACCCAAGACCCTCTCTCGCAAGACCCTCTCGCAACCAAAACGTTTCCATTTGCCCCTTGCCCTGAAAATACAGAAACGATTCCAACTTTGATTTTTTTTCTCTCGTATATTTGTATATAAATATGACATACTATAATATTAAAATAATCATTTTTAATTCTGTATAATAATTGTAGAAATATAAATTAATGTTGACAAAGAATGGTGGCGAATTAGGAGGCGGTACCTTAATCTCACGAAGACCACGCGATTCGATGATAAAATTGGCATTCTGGAGCACTCGTTCCGCTGTTGAAGAGCTGATGTGAATTTTCCCGGCTGTCAAATACATGAAAAAAAGCTGCCGTAAAGACTAGCTTGATTTCTTGATTGCTAGAAAAGAGAACATACCTTCACCGTGACTCTCCATACGACTGGCGGTATTCATTGAGTCCCCGAATCTAACAAGGAAAGCGAAAAAAATAGCGGATAATTAATTGACAATTCATCGAAATAATTAATTGAAATAATTACCTGAATAATTAAATTAAATAATTAATTGAGCAAACGATTGAAATAATTAATGGAGTAATTAATTGAAATAATTAATGGATTAATTAATTGAAATAATTAATGGATTAATTAATTGAAATAATTAATCAAGTAATTATTTAATTGAATTTTGGAAAAGTCCAGTTTTTTGTGCTAAATAAATATCGCTTAATGAATTCTTAAAACGCTTAAGCGATTAGATTTTTATTCTTACAGACAGTAGCGCGGCATTCGTCTTCCGATGACCCCAGCAACACATGGACCTAAAACCAAAATACCTTTATTAATCAACGACGAATGCCCCTCCCCCTCTCCTCCTCCTGATAACTGCAACATTGTGACAATTATGAATGTATATTTTATTACTAATTTTTATATTTTATAGATGCGCATTTTTAAATTATTTTTATATTATTTTTATATTTTTATAAATATTATATTATTTTATTTTTATTAGTTTTTTTTTATATTTTATAGATACGCAGTTTTGTATACTTTTATGTGTTTTTTTAAAAGTATAAACATTATTATAAATAATTTTTTATTATAATTTACCAGTGTGGATGCCGATGCGAATCAACACGAGCCGATTGGGATCCGTCGGATCCTCAATTTGCCTTGTCGTTTTCAACATGGTAACGGCCAGTCGACAGATCTCCGGAACATGTGTGGTCCCATTAAGATGCGGAAGACCGCTGACGACCTGTTCAAAAAAAGTCAGAGTGATTATATTTTTATTTTATATTTTTGGGCATAAGCTTTTGGTTTGGGCTTGTTAGTTTTGAACTGAATGCTTAACAATAAAATAATTTTTTGTGACAGCGAAAATTTATATTTCTTATCTATATTTATTTTTAAAAAATTATATTTTTAATTTTTATTTATTAAACAAAAAATTATATTTTAATTTGTATTTATTAAAAATATATATACAGTAAATAATTTTATTTTTAATTTGTATTTTTGGGTATAAGCTTTTTGGTTTGGGCTTGTTAGTTTTGAATTGGATATTTGTCAACAAAATAGTTTTTTGTAACAGCGAAAATGCATATTTCTTGTACGTAATTATTTATTTATTTTATTTTATTTATTCTTGTGTAAATATAGCCCTCAACTTACGATGTAGCTGTCGTTGATAGTTTCGACCTTATAAACATCGAATTCCGGAAGCACTTTGTCGATCAACGTATACGTTTGGTTCAGGAACTGGATGATGGCCAACGGTCCGCAGGTCGCCGTGATGTTGCCAAAGGCAGGAAGGTCCCCGAACATTATTGTCACACATTCGAACAATTCCGACGGCACTGCTTTTTTGTTCCGCAACAGCAGAATGACTTCTCTACGAAAGGAAAAGAAAAAGTGTTTTGCAGGAAAGTGCCAAAACTGTTCATGTTCTTTCAGAATGTCAAAATTTGATTTAATTTAAATTAAATTAAATTAATTTAAATAAAATAATAAATAAAATAAAATAAAATAAAATGGTAACGCCTGAAAGCAAGCTTAAAAAGCAGAAATCTGTCAAGACATATTTTTCAGTAACTCAGAGAACCGAAACTCAAACCGTAAAAAACACACAAAATAAAAGGGACAAATTAGTCTAGAAAAAAAAACTAAATGAAAATACTATACTCCGAGGTAAAACCAAAAGATTTATTATATAAAATATGTGAAGATATATATATTAAATATGTATATATAAATTAGATAGAAATTGGAAGATAGACAGAAATATTTTAATACATTTTATTTTTGACAAAACCTAAATTAAAATTTTCAACTAATTGAAACTGAACTAAGACTGCGCCTATAGTTTACTAAAAAAAATTTAAAAACAAATCTAAAACACAAAAAAACACTAATTTTTTTCATTTTTTCATTTTTCATTTTTTATTTCATTTTTTTTAGTTTAATGATTATTTGATGAAATCCTCAAAGGTTCGCTAACCGTGGAAGCATTTCTTCAAGCAGGGAATCGGCTTTGGCCATTTCGACGCTCAAAGCTTGGGAGCGTTCTGCCACGACCAATTCCAGATCAGCCGCGTGACGTTCGATCCGCCCCAAAATATGACCAATCACGTCGTCGGTCCGCTTTTCTATCCGTTGAAGGAGATTTCGCAGGCGGCGTGCGGTCGGTCGGGATTCCGCCGGACCGAAGCAGGACGTCAGCAGCTGCAGCAGATCGGGAGGAAGTTGATGGTTTGAGGAAATGTCCATCCCGCGATCTTGCTTTAATTGTGAGACAGTTGCTGAAAAATCAGAGCCTACTTTCAACATTCATATTGAATACGTTCGACCTCGTTGAAGAAATTTTATTTATTTATTTTACTCATAAACAAAACAATTTGAGAGAACATGAGTAATGAGTAAATTCATAAAAGAACAGAAAAATTATGAAAATTATAAATTAAATATACTATAAATTATAAATTAAATTGTAAATTAAATTAAACTAAATTAAAATATTTTAAATTAAACTAAACTAAAATATTTTAAATTAAACTAAATTAAAATATTTTAAATTAAACTAAATTAAAATATTTTAAATTAAACTAAATTAAAATATTTTAAATTAAATTACAATAAAATAAAGTAAATTAAAAATAGAATTGTAAATTTGATAAATTCAGAACTTAAGAAACTGCCAGAGTGGAATTTTTTTGCAGATAGTGCAATTTTTTGATAAATAAAAAAAGTGTTTGAACAGGTGCACGAAAATGCACCACCTTCCGGCCGGAGCTCGGCACGGCTCTGGCGATGGATGACTCACCAAGAATGGAAGTTTGAGAGTCCAAATCCACCCCGAGCGGTCTGCTGCCGGTGATTATTTCGTAAAAAATCATCCCGATTGAGTAAATATCACACGCCGACGTCATGGAGAGGTCGTAGAATTTATTAAAGTCCCCGTAGGTGGCCAGTACTTCCGGCGGCTTCCAGATCATCTCCACCAAATTCGACTGAGCTTCCTCGTTGCTCCGTTTGGACTTGGACAGGTTGAGGTACTCGAAAATTCTCGCGTAGCCTGATTCGGCGATCTTGGCCGTGAACCGGGCGTCGACGATGCAGACCAAGCTGCTGAGATTTCCGTGGCATCCCAACGGACTGCGATCATGGAGGTACTCTGTTGCCTAAATAAATAGACATCCCCATAATCTATATTAATTGCATTGTATTATACATATTATATCGCTAAAACTGTTAATATTACTAATTACTGTTAATATTACTAATATTATTGTTAATATTACTCATAGTATTACTAATAGTATTACTAATAGTATTACTAATAGCATTACTAATAGTATTACTAATATATGTATTACTAATAGTATTACTAATAGCATTACTAATAGTATTACTAATAGTATTACTAATATTACTGTATTACTAATAGCATTACTAATATTACTGTACTTTATATTAAATATATTACATTACTGTCTATTGATGAATAGTTATTACATAATAGTTTATACATATGTAGCTACAGCGTATATATTAGTGTATGTTCATTAATGGTCGCGCTTCGTACACCGTGCGTAGAATTCGTACGTACCTCCAAAAGGTCCCAGCACATTGAGAAGCGCAGACTGCTGTCCATGGCAATGTGACCGGTATCATCGAGTAAGGCACGAAGGGTGCCATGCTCTCCGTATTCGCTAATAAACGCAATGTCCCGCTGGCCGGGAGAAATGCCCTTGAAACTAGCCAAACAAGGATGATTCAGGCGGCGAAGCTGCAGAAGAAACAGAAAATGTAAGTAAACCAAATTTTCGCAAAAGGTAAATTTAAAATTTGTAAACAAAAACAAAATTAATCAAAACCAATCAGAATAAAAACTCAGCAAACCTAATCAAAATTAAGCAAAACCAAAAGTTAATAAAATTTTGATTTTGTTTTAATTTTTAATTTTGATTTTGATTAATTAATCAAATGGTAAAATTATCAAATCAGGCTTAATAAGTTTAAATCAGTTTTGAAAAATTAAAATCAAAGCCAGGCCAAGTTAATTAAAATTAATTAAAATGAAACTTGTTATAAATTAATTAAAATTAATTAAAGGGAAACTTGTTATAGATGTACTATAATTAATTAAAATAAAACTTGTTATAAATTAATTATTAAATACAATTGAATTACGTGTAGGAGGAGGTAGAGAAGTTTTTTGTGGTTGTGGAAGGTGAAAACGGTCAGCGACTCTGTTGTTTCTAGGTTGAGGACGTAGCACGACTGCTGGGTAGGAAGAAGACGACATTTCCGGCCGATCGTGCAGTCTACGTTGCTGCTTTGGGCGCTTTTCTGTTCGGTGGCGCTTTGAATAGTTGCTCGTTCGATCAGCCACCACGGTTGTCGAAGTTCCCTTCTGCGTTCGATGACACTGCAAAATAATTTTTGTGAACCAAAAAATTAATTAACTGGGGTTTTTTTCTTATTCATAATTTTTATAAATAATTTTAAAATACTTTTTTTACACAAAATAATTTGTTTTTAAATTCATAAATGGAATACTAAATTTTAGTATTAAGATTTGAAACAAGTTACTAACTCGTACCATTGCAGACCGATGCTGCAGGCAATCAGTAAGACAATGAAGACGGTGATCAGAGTTCCGGAGAGTATTCCAGCATCTGAAAGGCGCACGAAATCAATTTACAATTTAATTTTAATTTTAATTTATTTTCTAAAGTTTATTTACACAACATAGCGCAGTTAAGGTTATTTAAAGTACCACAACCTGGTGTCTCAGTGTTAAATTAAATTAAGACTTAGTTTATCAGTTTAAATTACAGTTAAATTAAATGAATGTCGATTTAAATTGTGCTGAATGAAAAAATACTTGACAAGCGATCACACTGATCGCCTCTGAATCCACATTGCGGCACATCCGGCGGGGAACTGTTGCGCCCTAGCCAGTACCACAGCTCCGGATTATCGTCATAAAAGGTCCGTTTAGTCGGGTCGTACATCAGGGCTGTCTGTAGCAGGAAAATCCAAATACTCCGATGAGCATCAGTCATTGATCCAGCTGTCATAGTAAATGCCTAGATAGATCTGTTAGTCTGTCTGTCGCCTGTCTGTCTGTCGGTTGCCTGCCCGCCTGCCTTTCTGTCTGTCTGTCTGTCTGTCTGTCTCTGTCTGTCTGTCGTTTGTCTGTCTGTCTCTCTGTCTGTCTCTCTGTCTCTCTGTCTGTATGTCTGTAGCAGGAAGCCTAGGTACTCCGATGAGCGTCAGTCATTGATCCAGACACACGTGATCAAGTCCTTACCTCCATTAACTGAGTGTCTAAATTGAATCGCTGCACCACCAGCGGCAGTACCTTCTCACCCTCCGAATTGCACGAGTAATTGCGTTCGGCGAACGAAAAGGATCGATAGAAAAACCTTTCGATGAATCCCTTTTTTGTCATGTCGATAACTTGTGGATAGTTCTCATCGAAAACCTATAACAGCGAGTGCGCCAGAAAACTATTCTTATACACGGTCGACCGATTCTGACCTTTTACCGGCTTGGAGACATGAGCAACTGTCTGTGCATCCTATGTTTACCTGAGCAAACATCATTGTCGATTCGTAGATGCCTATTTGAACATCGCTTTCCTGACAAAAAGGGAAATGCTTGAGGTAATCTGCTTGCTTGTCTGTCTATTTGCTTGGCTTGTTTTGGTTATATTTTAAGTATCGTCGCACATACAAGTCGATCTATTAGTCTGTCTGCCGGTCTGTCTGTCTGTTTGTCTGTCTGTCTGTCTGTCTGTCTGTCTGTCTGTCTGTCTGTCTGTCTCACTGTCTGTCTCACTTGTGCCTCTGCCGAATACGTGTAGTTGTAATCCATGCGAGCCGTTTCCGATATTTCTGATGTTAGGGCCCAAATCTTCCTCCAGTCCGGCACCATTCCAGTGATGACAAGTAGACTTTTGAAGGCTTCCTTTGCCTTCTAAACATGAATCAATTTCATCACCGCAGCTTCTCATCAGATATCCATAACTTCAAATTACGCGACCTTATCATCTTCAGCGGTTCCGTTTCCGCGCCATGTAACCGGCCCGATCCCAGGTCGTCGAGTCGGTTGAATAGCGATGAACACCTTACGGAAAAAAAATCAATAAGACGCAACAAGCAATCAATGGGCGCGGAAGTACTTACAAAATCACCGGATGCCATGTCAAGTTTGGATGCTTCGATCTGAAAAATGTTCAGTCAGCGAATCAGACCTACCGCAGGGACACGTCGCGATACCGTGACAATTTGTCCGGGTCTCAGCTTGATTAAATTTATGGATATACTAGTACATGCTGCTTGTTTATTGATTCCCTCAAGAGACAAATTTGGTGACTGACATTCATGATGGTTTTAGAAGGAGAAACTTGCTGTACAATTCCCGGGGTCACTTACCATGAAGTGCCTCACGAACCGTGGAGTTGTTAGTATTATATAAACTACATGAAATGGAGGAAACGTCTTGTTCGGAATTTATAAAATTTTGAGGGAAGTTTGCTGGCAAACAGGCAGACAGACAGNCANNCAAACANNCANNCANNCA
>LRSR01008878.1:0-15095 GCA_001579985.1 Hypsibius dujardini | reverse complement strand
TTTCCTTTCTTCCAGTTTATTTCTCTAACGGTCTTTACTATCAGTCTAATAAACTTGTTAACTATCCAACTGACGGTTGGTAGACCTAACACCAGTGATCAAAAAAGGTGTTGAATTTGTTTTTTAAAAAACTGAATAAAATTCACTACTATGGAAAATGATTGATTGATTGATTGATTGATTGATTGATGTGTGAACCAAATATGGCGCGCATCAGTGCAAGAAACGTTTTTCATTGGTAATTTTGCTTCCAACTAGACAGTGAACATTGGTCAGCCCAACAAAACACAAATTTGTCGAATTCGCCAAATTTTTTTTTCTTAATTGAACAGAATTGTGGAAGAAAAAAATACTTCTGCCACTCAAATGGGATCCAATCTGGCACCGGATGTTAACGGGTTAAAGTGTGAATGACATCACACACAATTAATGCTAGTGTTTTTGAAAAGCTAGTCATGGCTTCGATTCAAAATTGAATTTTGAATTATAAAACAGTATCGCGAAAAGTTAGTTTCATGGGGTGGGCGAAATCACACTGTACCGTCATTGCCACTGACTTCGCTTTGGCCCAACTCCTTTGTTACAATATGAGAAGAACACTTTGACTTAGTGATTAGGCGGTCTTGATAGAACAAATCAGAATTTTGATTATGTCATAGGTTAATTTTATTAATATGCCTTGTGTGAAGGCAGTCACAATGGTCTGCTGTTCAAAAGACGCATGCTTTGAAGAGTATTGGCAACAGCGAGAAACATTCAGCCGGTGTGGAGATCGAGACGGAACTTCAACAGCGGATCCGGACCGCGCGGGTTCAGCTCCGCGTGGCATTGCTTCACGCCCTTTCCGTGTTGAAAGACATAACGGATGAACTCGTCTACGTAGAGGAGTTGGTCCTCGATCCGGTTGTAGTAAGACCGCGCACGGTTGTACACCTTAAATTAAAAAATTTCAATGAAGACTTCTGTCTCAAGTAAAGGACGATTAATCTTGTCGCTGGCCGACCTCCGCTGCGGAAAAAGGATCACATTCCACCTTTCCGGCTTTGCAGACATCTTCCAGCAGACCGGCAGTCATTATGCACAAGTTTTCATCGTCGTTAGCGGATAGCAGGAGCATTAGGAAGGATGGATTGTAGAGGATCCAGTATTTGATGCGTTGCATCAGTTTGGCCGCTCTAGGCATCACTTGGGCTTGCCTAGGGAAGATAATGTTTTAAATGAAGAGTTTCGTTGAAGAAATAGGCGAAGAAAAGAACTAACAGCTCTTCATCGGTCACTCGAGGCAAGGGTTCCGGTGATTTCACCGACTCATCTTCAGTGGCCTGTTTGATGAGTTCTTTCTGTTCACCTGAATGAATAAAGAGAAAATACTAAACACAAAAGTTCAGACAGGCAGACAAACAGACAGATAGATCGACAGTCAGGCAGGCAGATAGGCAGAACAGACAGACAGGCAAACTAATTGACAGTAAGATGGGAGGCTGCTTGGGGAAATTTGTGGCTCAGAATAGTTTTACACGAAAACAGGAGGGGATGTCGCTCCAGGACATCGTAAATATGCACATCCGGCACGGTCAGCAGGAACCTGGTTCCGGCGATGGTTAGAATGTTCCCGGGTACGAGGTGCGTGTAGTCGTAGCACGGCGTGGGGAATGGTGTTCTTTGGAATGGATCGCCTTGATACTCGGGTAAAGGACATCGTTGGCGCGCAAAGAACTTCCTGCCGTAGCTCGCATCACCAGTAACGGTGTGCTCGAAAACCGCCATGGTGTCGTCCGATACGTAGTAGAGAATAGAATAAGCAGGAATATGCGCGTCTGGATGGCGTGAATACTGCACAAAACAGAGGTCAAAGTAGGGAAACTGGGAATTCCATATCTGTCTGCTTGATTGTTAGTCAGTCATTCTGTCTGTTTGTCTGTCTGACTGCATGTCTGTTTACATGTCACTAGATCTGTCTGTTTGTGCACCCATTTATCAGTTTGTCGGTGTATTTACTAGCTCGTGAAGCTCTGCTGCGAGCACCAAGCTCACCAATTTGGCACCAAACTTGATAACGTCCTGCGAGTTACACAGCTCCGGTAATTCGTTCGGACATCGAATATGGGGATCGATTTCCAGCACGCTTCTCATACTGTCATCATAGGAGCCATAACCGGTGCAATTTGGAACGACCAGGTTTCGCGAGGTCTGCCGGGGTCGACGTTCATATTTTTCCCGCCATGCAACGTTCGGTCCCATTTCGACGCCCAGTTTCTCTTTCAGCCATTTACGACTCCATTCATTGGCCTCCACCAGCAAAATCTTCTGCCCGTATAGGAACAAGGTATTACCCACGACTAAATCGGTAGGATTGTAGAACTCCGTGATATAGGGCTTATGGAAAGGACCTACGAGACATAACACGTGATGACAAACAACCAGGAAATTTCCCAACGTCAATGCTTCATTTACCTAGACCGAATTGCATGTTTTGTTCAACGATGCCCCTTGGTATCCTTCCTCGGCGTATTACAGTATTTAGAGCAGATCCAAACTGGTGTGCGTCATTTCCAATGCGGAACTCTACTATTTTCATTGTTTCGTCCACGAGATAATACTACAACAACAACAAATTCATCAGTCAGCTACAAATGCGTTGTTCAAACAGAAAGTCAGACAAAGACAAACAGACAGACAGACAGAAAGACAGCCAGAGAGCCAATATACCACCCAGATAGACAGGCAAACAGACAGATAGACAAACAGACAAAGCTTGGGAAGCTTCCGAAACAAGATCACAATTTTGCATGATTCATACGCCCCTCCCCTGCAACAATTGATAACGCAACCATGCAATTGATTGGTCGATTGTTTTAAATTAAGAAATGGTTAATAAGCCGATTTGTTTGATTGACTAAACAATCGACCAAAACAAAACAAAACAAAACAATCTACCAATCAATTGTATGGTTTGGATCATCACAGGAGTCACAGGAGGAGGGCGTATGAATCATGCAAATTGTGATCTTGTTTTGCAATCTCCGGATTAGCTTTTGGTACCAACAGGTAGGTTAAAGTCACAGCTATCGATTGTTATTGTAGGACTTGTTCACTCTGGCCGTCGTTCTGATCGTCGACAAGGTCGAGTGTTCCAAGAAACGCTGCTGAACAACATTGACGAGTGCAACGGGTACGCAGGTAATTTTCGATTCCAAACCTTTGGCGGACGGTTTCAAGGACGCAGAAATCGTCGGAGGTCACGTTGGCTTACCGGTCTTTTTCTGAAACACCGGCGATGCGGTAAACGACTGGCTTGAGACATTGCCGCTAGCCCCGACTGAACGGAGCAGAAGCGCTTGAAATAAGCAGTACTGTACCTTGTCGATGGAACCCCAACTAAAAGGTAAACCAAAAAACTGGTGGAACGTCGTGTTTCAAAAACCAAAAAATGCTCCAGGCGATTGTGAAGCGCTTCGAACTAGCAAACTACGAGAAGACCTTCCGTTGGATGCTCCAGGATAAACGGCTCTACCTCAGCAGAAACAATGATAAAAATTTTAACAAAATTATTAAGCTGTGCTGCCATTTCAACAATGACATGTCGGACGGCAAAATGAGCTACAAATAACGGTAAAAGGTATACGGTGACATGCTAGATGTCCTAATTTTGTCGAAAAGCGCCACTCCTGTTGAATTTCTAGGCAAAATCATCTGTCATTCATGATCGAACATAAACGTTCTGAGTTTAAAAAAATCTACAGGGCGTCACCGGAACTCTGTGAAGTCAGTCCGCTGTTTCGGAACTAAATTTAAGCTTTTCAGACAGTTTAACACGACCAGACAAGAATATTTCTTGAAATAAAAAAATGCCTGACAGAGCCCTCCGCCAGATAAAACACCGACCGCGCGTGGTTGCTTTTTTGGCGGCACCAAGTGTTTTCGAAGACGACGCGTTGGGGTCCAATAAGGGCTACTTACAGTGAAGTCAAGTGGTCCTTGAGCGTCGATTGGATTAAATGTCTTTGCACTGGTACCCGGCCCGATTATCATCTGAAACGTCGCGTTGTCCACCGAGACCATCAGATTAAGTGCGGTTCACTGTTTTGGTATAATACAATAAACGCTTCGCCGCTCATAATACATTTGGGCGGCAGAAGACGCTGGACTTTGCGTCGGAATCTCGTCTGTTTTCCTTCCGAAACTGACTTCCCCAGAAACAGCTTAGCTCACGAAATGTTTTACCTTTGCGTTGCTCTTATCTGTTGCGACCAACTGCAGTTGGTCGACAATATCCGCATGGACGACGTTCCCGCATAGAGCCGTGGTAGGACTGCTTATACTAAAATTAGGATCGCTCACCGAGTGTTGCTGTGAAAGCAATCCCGTCGAAATAAGACCGGTCTCGATTGTGACAACGCTCTCTGCCTCCAGGATTGGTGATGCGGGATTAGGTACTCGCTACCAAAGTTTGGCCCCTGTTGACGCTTATATTGTGACCGGGAACCCTGAAGAGTATCTCCTCAAGAACGGTAACAACTTCTCCCGTTTTTCACACGTCCATTATTTCTCCCTCATCAGTCCCGTCTGCACTGTTTAGATCGTTGTCATTTCCGGTGTCCGGTGTGTAAAATATTCCCCAATAGTAGAAACGGCTGCCTTTTATATGCATCCATTGCGGACGTGATACTTCAGTTTTTGTTTTTTAGACAGGTTTCCGTCCGTGAAGTGATTACTTGCACCGGTTGTTGGACGAGTAGAGACTGTTCACGTTATCGCGTGTCTGCCCAACCTTTGCTTATTTGCTCAAGTGTTTGTTTCATTTGAAATTGAGCGTTCCAAGCCCAAATTGTTGTTTTCCAGTTTATGAGATTTATAGGTCTATAGGATTTATTAGACTAAAAAAAAGATTTCTAGAAGTGAGGTTGAGGAAAGAATTAATTTTAAATTGAACAAAAGAAACTAAACAAAATTATGTCTAAATACCTGACTAAATAAAATTATGTAAATCGAGTGGAGCTAATTTTTCAAGAACATACAACTGTGCTCTGAGCATAAGTAAATGATGTACGAATGATAGAGGACGAGACATAAATGAACTGGTAGGGCAGTCCTCGAGAAGAATACCGACAGACAAACAGACAGAAAGGGCAACAGAACACTTTGAAAACATTCAGAAAGATAAGGCATATACCTCAACGACATACCTCAACGACAACCGGCCGTAAGCGAGCCATGGGGCACATCGTATCGTCCACGATTCCCACGAAGAGCAGTTTGTCTTCGGGTTTCACCTGAAGATGATAGACCTTCTGGTGCATGGTCGTGGATTCCTCAATTTTAACCTTGGCATCTTGTGGCTTGAAGGCTTTACGGCGTGCCTGAGCCCTCTCCCAAACCGGATCCACACGTGGCTCTTCTGAGCGGCCGAAGTTGTCCAAGGGTAAATGATCTTCCCAGTAAGTCTGAAACACCCAAGAGATTACCGATCCGCCCTCAAACACCTGTTAGCCAATTAGTGAACTAGCCTTAGTAAATTCATCGGCGTCGTAGAAATGAATATTATACTGGGCAATCTGGTAGTCATGACCCAGCTTGAAGTCAGTCAGACAATAGGCCCTCCGGTTCGTGAAATCTGTCCCTGGCCAGTAATATTGTCTTCGTGGGCAAGTGATACCCTGAGGAAGCCCGGAGTTCTCCAAGTGCGGCTCGAACACGGAAATCGTATCGTCATCCATATGGTAGTATACTTCCACTTGACGCACCCGGTAACCATACTCCGGAAAGGTGATATCACCGCCCGGTAAGCGTTCGACATAATAACCATAATACCGTAAAACCTGAAAATTAATATATTGGGCTATCTGTCGTTGTATGCCTGACTACTTATCTTTGCAACGTTTGTGGGCTTGTCTGTCTGCGAGTCTGCTCTTTGTGCGACTTTCTGTTTGCCTGGCTATGTCTGGCTTCCAGCCTGTCTGTCTGTCGACAGTGTGCATTGCCTTTATGTTTGTTTGTCAGTTTTTCTGTAGAACTATCTGTGTTTCCATTTGTCCCGTGGTTAAACACGTCCGTTAAAACAAATTGCAGCAGTTGAGTCAGTCGTTCAGCACAGAAACAAACCATATTGGCATACAGTGCTGTCTGATGCATAATCCGCAAATTTGGTGTCGTGCCCGGCTTCAGGCTCTTTGACGGCAGGACGTGATTTTCGCCGTTTTTCCGTCGATAAACCAGATGTTTCGGGTAGACATTGCCATTAATGGCTGGATCAGCAAATACCCTATCGAGATGGTTGAAACGGTTGGCGATGGTATGTGGGACGCGGTAGCTGTTGTCGTATTCCTTGGGTCCGGGGGCGATTTCGAGGGTTTCCGGGATGATTTGATAGCCTTGACGATACGTGCATCGTCGATGTGTCTGAGTGGGTTGCTGAAGCAAACAAAACAAGTTGAATTTCTTCTGTATGCAGGGAAGGTGTGTGGGTGGTTACTGACCGGCCTATTTAGGGAAAATGGATCCATATTCATGAAGGGGACGACGTAGGATCAAGAGATTCGAATCGAGCTATTTCACTCATAACGGCAACGGGTGTTCTTTCTATGGTTACAAGCGTTAATGTTCATTAGAAGGAAATACGAGTCTTTGTACGTTTGCCGCAGTTCTAACAAGAATATGCAATTACAAGCAGGTAAGGCAGTCCAAGACACGCAGACAGAAAAAGCTGGAGAAACGGATAAACAAACAAATAACCAGAAGAACTGACCGACAGACAAACAGGTAGACATACAAGTAGACAAGCAAGTAGATACCAAACAGATAAGCAGGCAGGCAGACAGACAAGGCAGACAGATGGACACACAGACATACAAACAGACCGAAAAACAGGCAGGCAGGCAGACGGACAGACAACCAGAAAACAGATAAAGACAAGCAGACACACACACATGCAGACACACACACATACATACACATACACACAGAGACAAACAGGTAAATCCAACAAACAGGCAGGTAGATAGACAGACCTACAAACAGAAAATATACAATAACACAGGCAAGCAAACAGACGCAGACATAAACATTCCAAACACACAGGCACACACACACAGATAGACAAACAGACCGACCGATAGGTCTATTTTAAAAGTGCCAGCGTCTCAATTTGAAAAACTGCATCCTAAATATCAAACATGTTTTTTAATTAGATCATTCGGACACTACACATGAGCAAACCCTAGCCACCCAGGCAAGCTGTAAGCTGATAACTTGCTATGTAAAATGAACAAACCCAGAACAGAGATCAATCAAAGACTAGCATAAATAAGCAAAAACACTGCCAACACCTCACGTCAAAACCTGGGAAAAACTCCACACACTTGAAACGGACCAAATGCCAAAACGTGGAACTAAAATCAATTACCCATAATGAGAGGTCCCAGACAGTAGGACAAAAACATACCGAAGAGTATCACAATCACATTCAGACCAACTCAACTACCTCTCAATTCCGACAGACCCACACCGAAAACACCGTAAACGAACAGAAAACCCCGTTCCAGATGGAAGGGAAGCTGTGCAGAATTCTGCCCGCAACAAAATGGCTGAAACTTGGACCACCACGCTTTGGCTTAAGTTAAGCCGGACATGACTCTAACTGGGATCGCCCCCACATCACCGCGCCTGGCATTCACCAACCCACATCCTCACCGTCCAAATCGCCGTGCACATCCACCGAGGCCATCAACTCCCTCACATCCGCGTCAATTTTCGACTCGACGTCCAACTTCAAGGGCGCGAAATCCTCTTCCTTCGGGCCGGGGGCTTCCGCCATCCGGACACCTTCTTCCGCTTCCCGCAGTTCAACCTCCAACGACCTAGCATTCATCCCGAGATCGCCACCGGATAAACCGGAGACCACTTTAGGAGGATTCAAACTGGACGCTCCGTTGTAGGCGCCGGTGGACGGTCTCTGCCCGTCTTGAATGAGGTACTGCGTGAGGAGAAGTTTTCGGGGAGCTTCTGTTCGGACATTCTGGATATTTGTTGTAGCGTTGCCAGTTCGAGTGGGGTCCACAAAACTGGAGGACGCAGATGAGGTAGCGGGTTGGAGGTGAATGGGTGGGGAAGATTGGAACTGGGTGGTGACGTAGCGACGGTATTGGACAAAGTGTGCCTGCATACTGTTGGCTTCCTCTTCCAACGCTTTGATTCGCTTTTTGGCGTCGCTGATCGAGTGAAGGGAAGAGGAGGATTCGTCACCGCTTAGCGAGTCCGGTTGTAGGACGGGGAGACGGAGCCGAACTTGTGGTTGAGCAATGGGAGCCGCTAAAAAGGAAGAGAAGATGATGTCTGGCGAAACATCAGACAGACCGACTGACAAACAGACCGACCGACCGACCGACCGACAAACAGACAGACCGCAAACGGACGGGAAGGCAGAAGTACCGGAAGGTAGATTGATTAACAAATAAACAGACAAACAGCCGACCGACCAACTAAGAGATAAACAGACAGACAGTCAGTCAGACAGAAGACAGACAAACAGGGGGCAGGCACAGGAAGATAGATTGATTGACAAATAGGTAGTCAGACAGGCAGACAGACAGAGCGACAGATAGACAGGCAGGCAGATAGATCTATTCTCGAACCTGGTTGAGCCTGAGGATGTGTCATCATCCATGCCGCCTGCGAGGAGAGCTCCTGCATCCTCGTCAGCTTCCCATTGACACTTTCATACTTCTCCTGCAGCTGCGCCAGCCGATCGCGCAGCCGGTCAATCTCCCTACCGCGATCCTTCACCGTCGCCTTTAGCTTCCCCTTCTCTGCGTCCCACCGCAGCCCCTCCAGCAGCAGTTTATCCCTCGCAGACTCCGCTTCCCTCCTGTAAGCCTCAGCATTATGATCCGGCTGGACGACTTTCTCAGTGAGTTCGCGGATCATGGCGGTGTGCTCTTGTCGGTCCTCCTGCAGGCAACGCTGCAGCGCAGACACTTGCCCGCGGAGCATCTTCACCTCGCGCTCCGAGTCAGCCTTGTGGGATTTCAGCGTCTCATAGTCGGCAATGGTGGCCAGGCGGGTTTTGAGCTTCTGATTTTCGCGGTGCAGCCGGGAGAACTCCGATTTGATTTTGTGGAGGAAGGGTTTGGGCTCGACAGAGGCGGTCACGTCTGGTTCACCGCTTTCGCTCAAGATGGTTCTCGTTAAGTGTTCCTGCAACAAAAAAGCTTTTTTTGTTGCACTGATTCCAAGGTTGGGCACCAAACTCAGTCATTGTTCGAATGACAGGAAGAACCAAAAGAGGCAAGACAAATAGCCCAAGATGCAAAGATGTACTGAGTAGATCAGGCAGGTTGGTAGACAGGGCGACAGACTGATTGGAGAGGCAGACAACGAGCCCCAGCTGGGAGAAGACAGACAATAGGTAGAGAAGACCATTCACAGCTTGACAAAAAAGGAGCTAAAAAAGCAAGGGATAGACAAAAACAGACAGGCGAATGAGCAAATTGCAGGACGAATTGGCAGGCAAACGGGTGTATTACCAAAGGGGATGAGAGACTTGGCGATAAACAGACAACCCAGGGGAGATAGATATAGCACGAGGGGGAGACAGAAGACGGCAGACGAATTGACAAACAGACAGCCAGAAAAATCTCACATACAAACATACTGGCTGATAGACAGACAACTAACAGACAGACAGACAAAGAGACAGACAGGCAGGCAGAGAGCCAGGCAGACAGACATACAGACGCGAACCTTCAGTTTGTTCAACGCAGCCTCATCCTTCTTCAACTGCTCCTCCCGTTCGTCCAACACCTTTGCTCGCAGCCGAACCAGCTCTCCAACTCGCAAATCCACGGTCCGCTGGATGCCGGCCTCACGTGTCTGCAGAGCCTTACTGAATTCCGCGACCTGCTTCGCTCGGGTCACCAGTTCCTGTTCTTTTTCGCCGAGTTCCTTGAGGCGAGTGTCGAAAACGTGTTGCTGTTGGGAGTCTCGTTCGGCCAGGGTTTCCTGTTGTTGGAGGAGCGTTTGTCGTTCGACGAATGCCTTCTGTTCGGCCAGCTGCAGTCGCTGCTGCAGAATGCCCAGTTTAGCCTCCTGGTCCTGCATTTTGGCTTCCCAGTTGCCGCTGACGGAGAGGAGTTCGCGGGCGTGACGGTGTCTCTCTTCTTCCACGGCATGGCGGATCTGCAAACAGACAAGAACATTGTCAATGAATACTTCACTGAATACTCGCATAGCTGAGGCAAGGGCCACAACCACATGACTTTGTCAGTCAAGATACCCTGCTACAGCGGTGGTAGAAAAGACACTGCCGAACGGATAACGAAAAGACAGACAGACAGACAAACAGATAGACCGACCGACCGGCGACCAGTAGATAAATAGACAGATAGACACAGGCAGAAAGACAGACAGACAAGCAGACAGGCAGATAAACAGACAGACACAAAGACAGACAGGCAGACAGGCAGACAGGTAGACAGACAATTGTTCGTACATCGGCTTCTTTATTCCGCATGGCGTCCTCAAACACTCTCGTCCGCGTCTCGTCCGCTACCTCGGTACGGAACCGTGCCAAGGCTTCCTCTACAACGAACCGCTCCCCACGGCGCCAGCCCAGCTTCGTCTTCATCTCCAGCCACTGCAACTCCAACTGCATTACATCTTGCTCCCTTACAGTCGAATCCGTTTGCGTTGCTCGTGACGGGCCCTCTAATGCCTCGGCGTTCTTTTTTGCAAAAGCATTAGCGAAGCTGGCGGAAATGGCATCTTCAGCCACCGGTAAATGTCCGATTAAGACACTCAAGAGACTCCGCTGCTCGGTCACACGGAAGTTGGAGTATTTCACGCGGAGGTAGGCGAGAAGACTGGGAAGGCTCATGGGATGGAGGTCGCGGTTGAGTCCGGACTCAGGCAGGAACACGGAGAGGGAAAAGTCGCATCCACTGTGAGAGAAAAAATGAAATCTGGATTAATTGAAAAAAATCGAAACGGATGAAAAAATGGCGTGTCCAGCTCTTTGAACGTCCGGTAGATTCTAAGCATTAAAAGTTAAATAAATTCCTAAAAATATAATAAATACAAACAATAATCGAATTTGAAATTAAAAACTTCATTGAACTGACTTATTTAGTTAGCACGCATATTCCGAAATTGTTGCCAACGGGAATAATTATATCACTGCCTGATAATTATTTCCACAGGTCCCATATTAGCCAATAGTACAGTCGCTTGATTGATAAATTGCTTCAACCACAACACAATAGTCTAACATTCCTTATAACTAGACTCTCATGTAGACTCTTTATCGAATTTTTTTTAAAAAAAAAATTCAACAACTTCCGAACAACAGAAAAATGCAACTTGAGCAAACAAGGTAAAAAACAAGTAACGAAACTTGATTGGTTGAACACCCACGCTAAACAGTAGCAATTTCATCAACTGCGCCATCGCTTGATTGTTGGATTGATCTATTAACGCCGAACTCACAAAAAATGCGCCTTCCCTGCTCGTTTGTTCAAGTTGTCCACACAAAAATTGGAGAAATTCTTAAGAAACCACCTCAAAACAGAAAACTGAAATTTGTACAAATCAAGGGAAAAGGAATATGAAATGAATTTGTTTAAGCGTACCTATCAGCCAAATGCTGAGCGACCACGGCATTTGCCAGTTCTCGCAGAGGGTCATCGGTTGATTGATCGCTTGATTCTTGGATTGATCTATTAACGCCGAACTCACAAAAAAATGCGCCTTCTCTGCTTGTTTTTCACGTTCTCAAAAAAAATTTAGGAGTAATCTTTAATAAATCACTTCAAAACAGAAAACTGAACTTTGCACAAATCAAGAGAAAAACTAGTAGATGGATTTATTTACCTATCAGCCAAATGCTGAGCGACCACGGCATTCGCTAGCTCTCGCAGAGGGTCAGTCTTCTGCCCCGGCGGTTTCGCGGTCAGCACATCATGCGGTGTGAGCTGCAGCACCAGGCTGGAGCGAACTTGAGCCTTCAAACGCCCGTTAAACTGCGGGGATTCCAACTGCGCGATTAGACGTTCACGAAGCGCGTCGAAATCTTCCCGATCCGCGTCATCCTTCTCCTCCGTTTCTTCCTCGGAGTGCTGCGCGCCGTTCCGCGGCCCATCTTCGTCGAAGGAGTGGCCATCGGCGAAGTTGTGCCAAAAGTGTCCGGAGTAATCGCGTGCCATGCGACGCAGTGTGAGATGGCGACTCGACCAGGACAGGGGGAGATTTCTGCCTGGATCAAATAACTCACAAATAAAATTCCGGGATGAGAATTATGGAGCGATGAATTGAGCAAGGGGAAGATATTATGTATTTACAAAGTGATATCCGAAACAAAAACAAAAGGAAAAACATCAATAAATTGCGAAAAAAATTGAGGAAGGGGAGCATGTAAACATCATTGGAATGACTCGTTGGGATCGGGATTCGGGATGCTGCGCAATCAATGAGTCAGAGTCACATTACACGTGACGTCACACGTTCATGTTCAGTTATTCCTTTTCTATTGAACATATTCCTTCACTAGTTCTGGTGTGTTCCTTTAGCATGCACTATCGTTCGTTACTAATGTAGATTCGTTCCTTGCTTTACTACTCGTTCATTCGATCAAGGCAACCGAAGAAGCTTTTTTTTCGGTAAAAATTTTCAACTTCTCTCCTGCAACGATTTCTCTTCTGTTTCACAATCGTATTGTGTTTTGATTTTTATCTGTAGTGCCTAAAATCCCAAATTGATACGGCTCTGCACTCTTCGGACTGTTTGGAGATCATTTTGGGGCTTTATCGGTGCGAAAATAGTGGTGGACTAACTCCTCACTTAACTTCTCACTCACGGATTTTCTGGCCCCTTTTTTCAACTTCTACCACACTCACTGCTCTTCGCCGTTGTTTCCTAACAGAACCAACCCCGGTGCATCGTCTTCGGACTGTTGGAGGAAGATTTCGGGATTTCATCCCCATAAAAAAATGTCAGGACCCCCAGTGGGAAGGATCCCCGGTCAGCCGTTGATCCACCCAGCTTCCACTCTGCCGCCGTTGAAGAAACCGGTAGCGCCCGCCGGACCGACAATCCTGCCGAAACTGATTGTCAAGTGGCTCTGGCGACACAAGTTCTCCATCTGCATCCCCATCATTTGCTTTTCTTGCATTGTGGGGGACTATCAGCGAACACAGCGAGATAAGGCAAACCTTAAGCGCCTCGGCATCCCCACGCAGCCGTCGTGGCAAACGTGGATTGAGCGGCTCAATCCGAGGAAGAAAACGCCGATGGAGCATGCCGGTGCAACACAGTGAAAAAAGATGGCACCTGTTTTGTGCTTCTGTGATTTTGTCGGTCGTTTTGAGCTTGACGCTTTGCGGAGAATTTGTGTGGCTTCGTGTTGGTTGATTGGTTGATTGCAGCGTTTTGGTGGTGTTGCATTTTATTCCTGTTTTGCAGCGTTTTTGCCGTTTTTGAAGAGGGAATTTTCTTGAATTGACTTTGAGCGGATGATAAACACTCGTTTCTGGTAGTGAAGAGTACGCGGCAGCAATACGATGACTTCAACCTTCCAGTTCCACTTGCCATGCAATGGCTTTGAAGGGGTTCTGCTGATTGATTGGTTGATTGTGTGCTGTTTGCGTTCCATGTTGTGAAGCAGATCAAAATCAGCGTAATTACTTGATTAAAACGTCAGGTGAATAATATTTTTTGTCACTTAATTTGATTTGCAAAGGCTGCGATTATTCTCGAAATAAATTATTATATTCTTATTGCAGTCTTTGAACGACTAAATAATACTTTTGCTTACCAGTTACAAACGAGTGATTTTATTATTAATTATTTACCCGCTAATTTGATTATTTTCACCTATTTGTATTATTAAAGAATTTTGACTTTCTTAACTAATATTTAGTACGAGAAATAAAAATTAATCTCACATAAATTAGCAATATTTTATACAACTTAAGACATGCAGTAAATTTGTATTCAAATTTAAATCTTTAAATTTGATTCGCAAGAGCTGCGATTATTTTCGAAAGAAATTATTATTATTATTATTATTATTATTATTATTATTATTGTTGTAGTCTTATCCGTTGTTTTTTTTACTTGATTTGTATTAGTTATATTTAATTTTTAATTCCATACATTTTTAATTTCATAAATAATTTTTAGTGCCAGAATTAAAAATAGAAATGAATCGTGTATAAATTATCAATAAATATAAAACTTCAAATTCAGTTTTAGTAATCTACGAATTTTTTGTTCCAAGTTTGTTCAATGACGTAACGTTGTGGTCTTCCGTGCTCCTCAATCAGGATATTCGTTGTGGCATGTGCTTACCGCCGACTGCTAATCAATCAGTACTGTACTGCCACGGTTATAACGGTCAGTTTTTACACCCGCGCAGCGCACTCGGCATGTGTGTGTTGCTGAGCGCCAACTTTTGACAGGGGCGCGTATGACGGAGGCGGGGCTTAACCGACCTTTTTATCGCGGCAGTACAGTACATCGGCATTTCGGCCGGTTACATACAAACAAAACAAAACCAGGAAGGGCAGATCCCACGAATCCTAATCCACTTCGCCTGTGAACGCAGTCACGGGGATAATTAATTTACTCACTTCATTTACAGTTATGTATTCTGTTTGTCCCAAGAGGCGGTACTTCCCGTTTCAGCCAGATCTCATGAGATTCACGTCACCGGAAGCAAAACTCGTTAATTTTGATTATTCCATAACCGGACGTGTCATTTTCATACACCGCGCGCGCCATCGCTGATCTTTTATAGCCCGACTGACGTGGCTTTCTGGCGTTTGATTTGATTTGCAGAAGATGCGGAGCTCTCCCATGCTTTTTAGCTGGAAATTATTCGACCGCATCTACCAGGTACGTCTATAGAGAGTTTTCGCCAACGGTATATCGCACGGTACAGCGGTACAATGTAGAAAACTCTCTCGGACCCCAGTTCAGTTTTCTATACAGTACCGCTATACCATGCGATATAACGTTTGCGAAAACTCTCTTATCTCTCCGTGCGAATGTATATGTAGAACTCTGTGGCTTTCTATCTGCCTATCTGTCTGTTTGTCTGTCTGTCT